>CM042323.1:22328239-22518239 GCA_023566125.1 Zingel zingel | reverse complement strand
TCTGGAGCGCCGTGCTGGGTACAACAACAAAGCCGAGGAGGTAAAGCAGGAGAGAGTTTACACTTCTGTGTTTCTTCTTCCCTCCCGCACCATTGTAAATACTGTGCCTGCGTAATGAATAATGTGGATAAGGTATTAAGAAAGTGTTTTTCACTGGTTCTTATGAGCTGGTTGTGGTGTGCTGTGTCAGGTGTGTGTTCAGGGTCTCCAGGCAATCCCTCTGAGTGTAGATCTGTGGATCCACTACATCAATCTGCTGCTGGGAACACTGGACATGAACCTGCCTGAGTCACCTACGCGGATTCGCAGGTAGTCTCATTTAAGACTCATATTTTATTGGTGTGTTTTATGCTGTTTGGCGTGCGCAGCACAGATGACAAAATAAATATTTAAGAGAAAGTATACATAAGGCAAATAAGCTGCTTGATGCCAAAGCTGTTTTTATATCTTAACTGTTTTTCGACCTCAACACCTCAGTGTGTTCGAGGATGCGGTTGTAGCAGCAGGTCTGGACTTCCACTCGGACCGGCTTTGGGATCTTTATGTCGAGTGGGAGAAGGAGCAGGGCAACATGAAGAACGCATCAGCCGTCCTGGACAGAGTCCTTAAAGTCCCCACCCAGCTCTACAACACCCACTACGAGAAGTAAGACTACACACACACACAAGTCGTGCGTGTGTGCCAATCTAAGACAAAGATGCTGATGTGTTATTGTCAGTACCAGGATTACTATTATAATTTTCAAATTGTCAAATATTAAAAGAATGTATCATGTTTATCATTTAACATTAAATTAGCATACTATTGTGATATTTCTAATATTCTCCCCTTACCTGAACACCTCCCTTTTTCACTCTTTTCCCATTAATATCATTTTGCGTCCTGCTCCGCCTTCTCCTCTTGCGCTCCGTCAGGTTCAAGGACCACCTGAACAGCCACGAGCCCAAAGAGGTGCTTTCCCCAGAGGAGTACGAGGAGCTGAGGACGTTGTGCCGTCAGAGTCAGAAGGCGGAGCGTGCCGAACAGGCCCAAGAGGAGGTGGAGGAGAGGCCGCCAGGGGAGGAAGAGCCTGCCACACCTGAGGGCACAGACACAGTGAGTAACATCTGATTTGAAAGTTTTAAACGTGTAAAATAGGGATTGATTGATTGATTAATTAATTCGTTCTCTGTGTTCAGGAGGAATTGATGCAGAAGATTAGGGAACAAGTGCTGGTTCGCAGGGACAAAGTGTACCAGGACAATGAAGGAGAAGTTCGCAAGAGATGGCACTTTGAAGACGCTGTGAGTTTTTTTCTCTCGGTCTGCTACACTCTTAGTTTATTATTTCTCTTTTCTTCTTGGGCTTTTCCCTCCCTTTCTCATTAATTCACTGTTTTCTACTTCTTTTGGGAACCAAGGCGCAACAACACAATAACACACTTTGTTCTGAATTTCAGGCTGGGTATTATTTCATTATTTAATACCTGAGTTTTGGTTCCAGTAGAAAAAAAACACTACTTTTTGATATTGGTACATTACTGACACATTTTTCTACAAAAGCCTTTTTATCATTTGGTAAAAAAAAGCCAAACTGCAATGTTAATGTCTAAAAACAGTCAATTGTACAAGAACTTTGCCAAAATCAAATCTATAGATATTATTTTGATCAGACAATAAGTAAATTTGAACCAGAATTTAACGCCAGCTTTCAGTACTCAACATTTTCAATACTCTAAATTTTAAGATTCAGACCTTTTTGAAAACCAAAACTAAAATTCTCAATAAAAAAGTCTGCCTCTGTGCTCACGGTCAAATATGGCATTGATGCATACTATTCTTTCTAGTTAAATTGTCCACAGTAGTGGCGCCCTCTAGCTCACCCAGTAAGTTCGCCCCATGTTGGCTAAGTCCTGCAGCGCCCCGGGTTCGAATCCGACCTGCGGCCCTTTGCTGCGTGTCATCCCCCATCTCTCTTCCCCTTTCACATCTGTCCACTGTCACTACAATAAAGGGTAAAGCCCCAAAAAATAATCTTAAAAAAAATGTGTCCACAGTATTTTGTTTGCAGTTTTACAACATTTGATTTTCTTTCTGATAAATATTCTATTGCCTTTTTTATTCATGTTTATTACATTTTGATACACACTTTAATCACTTGCTGATTTCTTTTTCTCTGGCCTTTAGATCAAACGGCCCTACTTCCACGTCAAGCCACTAGATCGCCTCCAGCTGCGTGCCTGGCACTCCTACCTGGACTGGGAGATCGCTCAGCTCAACAAGGACACCAAAGACTCCCAAGACAGCCAACAAGGTGACTACATAACCAACATACTGTCAGCTGTCACCTGTATCGTACAGGCTCACACATTTGTGTTAACATAAAGCATCCAGGGGTTTTGATGCCATTATCCCCTACCAGATCCAAATCAGGAAGCCATAGAGGGGTCAGAGGTTGCTGCCCAGCCTCAGGACCAATCAGAGGATGCTGCGGTTGCCCATGATGACCGCAGGGTTCGCATCCTCTTCGAGCGCTGTCTGATCGCCTGCGCTCTGTATGAGGAGTTCTGGATCAGGGTGAGAAATAAAAGTGTGTTTGTGTGTGACCTGCATTTAGAGAAAGAAAACTGTGCGTGTATCCTTGTGAGCCTCAACACTAGATTAATAAGAGATGTGTGTGTGTGTATATATGATCTCTGCGTTACATGTTCTTGTATGTGTCGTTCAGTACGCTCAGTACCTGGAGTCGCAGAGTGTGGACGAGGCGCGGGCTGTTTTCAAGCGAGCCTGTGAGATCCACCTGGCGTACAAACCCAACATCCACATGCAGTGGGCCACATTCGAGGAGAGGCACGGTACGACAAAGCATGAACACACACCAACACACTATACAAACCGCTTGGCTCTATTTCTTTTACTTTTCTTTGAAATGTTAAATGTCTTAGGTAGGTCTTACTTTGTCCAGTATGCAGTCAGGACTATTCGTTTAAAGATACTTTGTGATGCAGTCAATGAAAGATTTAGTGAATGTCAGTCAAGCTTGTTAAAAGGGATAGTTTTTTGAAGTGAGGGTTGTGCAAGGTACTTTAGCACGTAACTTTTGGATATTTATGAACATCCGTTACATTCAAGCCATTGCCAGATGAGTTGCAACAAATCTAATTAAGACTATCAGCTCCACACAACTCTCTCTGCATTTCTCAGTATGGCTATGTTTAGAAGATTGTGGCGTCCGGTGACTTTCCCACGCCGAAACTCGAGTGAAGAGAATTTCCTCTTCTGAAGAGTCCGTTTTTTTTTAATCCTCAGTGTCCTCCTTGGTTACAAGCAACTGTGTAAAGGGGGCGTGGGGGCGGTGCGCGGCCACGCAAGGCTTGTATCGTGGGGGCACAAACAGTTTTGTTGTCATTACTTAGAATTCCTCCTGGGGCGGGGGGGGGGGGGGGGGCAGAAACTACGCACTATAGCTTTAATCATAGTCAGTGTATTATCTACAGTAGATGGCCGTCGGCACGTCCCGAGTTTGGAGAAGCAGGCAGGAGTACCACGGCGGAACTGGGGACGTGCCGACCGCCATCTACTGTAGGTAAAACACTATGGTTAAGTACCTTATACAACCACACTTCAAAAAATCCAAATTATCCCTTTAAAAACTAACGGGGCTGTAATAAGACACTTCCATAATTGTTTGTAGTTTCACCAAAGGACGTAAAAGGGACTAACATAAAGTTAATACAGAGCAGGGAACAACTTGTTGAATATGATCACAGGGTTCAATTATCATAACAGACATATAGAGTGCCTTGCAAAAGTATTCACCCTCCTTGGCATTTTTCATGTTTTGTTGCCTCACAAACTGGAATTAACATGGATTGTTTGAGGATTTGCATCATTTAATTTACAGAACATGCCCACAATTTTTTTTTTTTTTTTTTTTTTTTTTTTAAAATTGTGAAACAAACAACAAATAGGGACTGAAAAAAAGGCATAAAAACGTCAAAGGTGTTTTTTTTTTCCAAGGTTGAAGGGAAGACAACACAAAGGTTAAGTCTGACCACAGATTTCTATTGGATTGAGGTCTGGGCTTTGACTAGGCCATTCCAACACATTTACATGTTTCTCCTTAAACCACTCAAGTGTTGCTTTAGCAGTGTGTTTGGGGTCATTGTCCTGCTGGAAGGTGAACCTCCGTCCCAGCCTCAAATCACAAACAGAGTGGTACAGGTTTTGCTCAAGAATATCCCCGTATTTAGCACCATCCATCTTTCCCTCAACTCTGACCAGTTTTCCAGTCCTGGCTGCTGAAAAACATCCCCACAGCATGATGCTGACCACCATGTTTCACTGTGGGGATGGTGTTCTTTGGCTGATGTGTTGGGTTGGGTTTGTGCCAGATATAGCGTTTTCTTTGATGGCCGAAAAGTTAACTTTTAGTCTCCTCAGACCAGAGCACCTTCCTCCATACATTTTGGGAGTCTCCCACATGCCTTTTCTCAAACTCAAAACGTGCCATTTTGTTTTTTGCTGAAAGTAATGGCTTTCTTCTGGCCACTCTGCCATAAAGTCCAACTCTATGGAGCGTACGGCTTATTGTCGTCCTGTGTACAGATACTCTAGTCTCTGCAGCTCCTCCAGGGTTACCTTAGGTCTCTGTGCTGCCTCTCTGATTAATGCCCTGCTTTCCCGGTCCGTGAGTTTTGGTGGGCGGCCGTCTCTTGGCAGGTTTGCTGTTGTGCCATGTTCTTTCCATTTGGTTATGATAGATTTGATGGTGCTCCTGGCGATCATCAAAGATTTTTATATTTTTATAACCTAACCCTGACTTGTACTTCTCAACAACATTGTCCCTTACTTGTTTGGAGAGTTCCTTGGTCTTCATGGCAGTGTTTGGTTAGTGGTGCCTCTTGCTTAGGTGTTGCAGCCACTGGGACCTTTCAAAAAAGGTGTGTATATGTAATGACAGATCATGGGACACTTAGATTGCACACAGGTGGAGATCATTTCACTAATTATGTGACTTCTGAAGGTAATTGGTTGCACCAGAGCTTTTTATGGGCTTCATAACAAAGGGGGTGAATAAATATGCACATGCCAATTTTCAGTTTTTTTATTTCTAAAAAAATAGTTTTATGTATATATTTTTCTCATTTCACTTCACCAACTTAGACTATTGTGTTCTGATCCATCACATAAAATTCAGATTAAAAAAACATTGAACGAAAGGCTGTAATGTAACAAAATAGGTAAAAAGCCAAGAGGGGTGAATACTTTTGTAAGGCACTGTACCTCAACTGTTGATTGCTTATTCTCCACTTGTAGTTTCTATTGCTTCTTTTTTTTTTTTACTTTCTTTGTTTACTGTATTATATACACTCATGAAAAGTCCCTCATCTTCCCCATCAGGTGACTTAACCGAGGCCCGGCGAGTGCTGGAGGCCCTGGAGAAAACTCTACCCGGGTTGGCAGTGGTCCGTCTTCGCAGGGCAGCTTTAGAGAGACGAGCGGGCCAGCTGGACCAATCGGAGGCCTTGCTGCAGGAAGCAGTGGCCGAATCCACAGAAAAGCCTACGTTACATGCTTTTTATTCTATCAAGCTGGCTCGCCTGCTGCTGAAACTAGGCAGGAACCCCAGCAGAGCCCGCAGAGTTTTACAGGAGGCGCTGGAGATTAGTCCGGTAAGATATTTAGCTAACACCCACAAATATTTCAGCCGTTAACACCATGACAAACTTTTGATCAATCTCCTCTTCCTCCCTTCATCCTGAAAAGATTAAGGAATGTCGATGTAGTTCTGCTCTAAGAAATTCTGCTCCATTTTCTATGACACAATTTGCGTGTCAACCAGTCCACCAATTTATTAATTTGTTAAGAATTTAGATGTTGTGGCAGCTCAAGCGTATACACAAAGCTGTCTGATAAGTGAGTATGTGATGTGATAATGTAAAAATGCCATTTCCATATGATTTTAATACTGGATTGATTTTATTGGCCATTCCATGTAATGTTAATATTATTTCCACCCCTTAATCACATTTTCCACATATATGTTGAACATTATGATTTACACCTCACATTCTTTCTGATGAGTACTTTGTGTGGTACCAGCAAAATGAGTACCTTCAAGCTTGTACCTTTTTTAAGAAAGAAAAAGCAAATCCGTTGTACTTAAGTAACTCTAGTTTTTAATGGCCTCCATCTTCCTCTCCAATGTGCCCTCCCTCAGGATAATGATAAGCTGCACCTGAACCTGTTGGAGCTGGAGGTATCGGGGGACCCCTGGGCCTCAGCTGAGGCGGTGCAGGAGTGTGTGACGCGAGCCCTGGCAGCTCCCCTCGCCCCACATACCAAGATCCTCTTCTCACAGAGAGGTCTGCAGTTCGCAGAGGACTACAGCAACTCTATCCAGAGGTCAGAGTTCAACATAAGTCTTCTGTAAACCCTGTTGCTACCACAAACCATTTGTCTTCTTTGACCTAAATGTAATTCCTTATTGTGTATGTATATAAGGTTGTTTGTGTAAATACGGTTGTTTTTATTACTGTTATAACTAATTCTATTCTATTTTTCCATTCCCTGTACTTTATGTATATTTTTTTTCTCCTAGGTCTACTTAATGTGTATTGTGTTATTCTGATGTATACATTTTTCTTTTGAGCTGCTGTAGCACTGGAATTTCCCCAGTGTGGGATTAATAAAGTCTATCTTATCTTATCTTGTCCTCTGCAGTGTGCTGTCTGTCTATGAAGAGCACCAGAAACTGCTGAAGGAGCTGGGTGGAACGAAGAGGGAAGCAGAGAACGGGTAAATTGATCAAAACATTTTTGTGGGAGTTGCAACTGGCAGTGGGGGAACTCCAGTTCGGGAACCCCAATTATTTCGATGCCACATGAATGCAGCTCATGACAAATAAAATGTAAAGTCTGCTTATAAGTATATTAATAATATTTCATTTGCTGCGTAAATAAGATGTGCAGAGATGATTTGTTTTTTAGGGATGAGGACTCAGAGAAGATGAGCAAAAGTGAGGACGGCTCTGCTGTTGCCGTGTCTGCATCAGTCCCACCTACCATGCCACATGTCCCCATCACCACACCCCCTCCTCCTGTGATGGGCGCCGACGCAAATGCACAGGCTGGCTACGGGGGATACAGCAACTGGTATCAGGTAGGATTGTATAACAAAATAGAAGATGATTGTTGGTATGAAAAACTATTTGGGAAATCTGTAAATGAACAAATGTGGATTGACTGCCTTCAAGAGAGTTTATTTGCACAGAGGGCTTTACTGAGATGCAGGAAAACCACAGCCCATAAAATATGTGTCTAAAAATGGTTTATTTAGATGTAAACAGAATATCGTCAGGCTGTAGTTTGAGATGTTCTGTGTATGTTATAACCTGTTTGTTGTGATTCTTTTTCAGCAACCACAGTACGCCGGCTACGGTTATCAGAACACCTGGAACTACAACCAAGGCTACTATCCTCCCAGCTAAAGGAGGCGTCTGTGACACCAAGAAGCCACAGGAAATGGTTTAATCCAGAATGACTCGTTAGCTGAACAAAAAAACTCAACCACCCAGTCCTGCTGGTCCACCTGCTAAAATAATATCCCAGCATCCTTTCCTTGCCGTCCTTCCTCTGAGATACCTCACTGTCCTGGATTTGTTTAAATAAGGGGCAGGAGTTAAGCTCTTTTAGCATTTCGTGTCATGTCAGTGTTGATTCTGAGGGACAGGTGGAAAGATGATGAAAGGAAACTGACGCTCCCATTGTACATTACATTACATACATAACATCCCACAGTACATCAGTGTCTCTCCATTTTAATCAGAAATATTTTTGTATTTGTTTGCAAGCCCAACCCCTTCGCTCCTGTTTTAAAGTCATCTAGTCTATCCAACTTTACAGGTGACATGATTGACATTTTGTACCATTCCAGCGAAGGCTATTTTTTTTTTTCTAATGTATATAAAGGTGTTTTATAGTGTGTCACAACAGAACTGTTTGTGTTGTCTGTTTGCTTAAATACTTCCATTATGAGGGTGAAAAATTCACCGTCACTTTAATTAGTTAGTACATAGCCATCAGGTTTCAGAGGCTATAATCTTCACCTCAATAATCTGAAAAAAAGAAGGAAGGAATAGGCTCCACTTGTTGCTTTTTATATTAAATCTCTTGAAGTCCTTTATGGCGCTACAGTACCAGCTAAAAGCAAAAGTCCATAAAACTCACATTAAAGTTGGAAAAACACTCAAACTTCTTTCCTACAGGATCGTTGGCAACAGTCCACTTCCGCACAGACATTCAGGCCCTACTTATCTGCAAAGTTAATGGACTTGTGTGTTCTTGCCCATTAGATTACCCGACGTGTAACTGAAGACCACAGCCTCTGAAATCCGCCGGCTGAATACACCAATAGGTCTTTATAACGGCAGACATTTTGACATGTCAGAGCAGAAAAACTTATTTTGTTTATCATGGAGTTACAGTTCACTTGTTTTAAAAAGCAGCACGCAGTCCCAAATCCTTGTTAGTCTTTGGCCTATTGCAAGTTTACACGGTTCAATAAAATGCCTGAAACGAACCATTTCACATAACTAAGTCAATTATGATAAGAATTCAGTTTAATACGTTGCAAAACATTACAACCTTGTTAAATGTGCACAATGTTTAATTATATGTAAGGATAATAATGCTGATATTCTCTTACTTTCTATTTTCTTACTGTCAAGAAATCACATGGAAAGTGTTAATTTCTAACTTCCCTACTGTGGCACTACCTAACTCTAAACCCATTTTTTTTCCTACCAAAGACTTAAATCTCTAACAGTGGGTCACAAATATATGGTTTCATTTTTGTAAAAAGGCTCAATTTCGTAAAACAGCTGGAATTTGTAGTTTTTAGCAAATGTTACTCAAATAGGAGTTAATAGTGCATTTGGGGATTATTTTAAGCCACAGCTTTGGTGCTCTAGTGAGTATTTACAGCATCATGCTCATGGTAATAAAGGAACATCCTGTCACCCACTGCGGCTCACTGAATATGACACATCAGGCTTTGGCTACACAAACGGAATCAATATGTTGGTTTGGGTTTTTTTCCATGGTATTTTTTGACTTATTTTAAGAAAGGTTACACATACAATTGTTAGAAAATCCAGTCCACCACCATAGTTATCTGAGTCAGCTTTATTTTAACTAGATTCTTGGTGATTATGCAGACATAATTGTCAATATATTTTAACTTATAAAAAAAAAACTGGCAAAGTAGAATGTCACAAAATCAGGAAGATCGTGGGGATTCAATTTAAGGCCCTTTCGGAACCAGTCGAGTAGGTCTTGTGTGGTACTTTGCTTTGTTAAGGTCTGGTTAAAATTGAATTTGTATTAATGTGTTGTTGAGACCATGGAGCAGTATCCATCAGAAGCCAGCTATCTTTACTTTCTTCCTGAATAAGTAAAAGCCACTGTCCATCTCACTGCACACAAATTAGTCTCTATCAAGTGCAATCAGTGAGTTAGCTGAAAACTGTTTTTCACTTTCCCTTCTTAAATTTCTTAAATTTCTTAAAAGTAGCTTCACACAATCTGATCACAGCCTCGCGCTACATCTCTCTGCTTTAGTTCAGTTAGCTGGCTTACTGAGAGATACTAAAAAGGTGGTGGCTCTGTTCCCAGTTCAATCTGTTTCTGGTGCCTCTTGTGTTGATGTAGTGGAAGTGGTGAGGTAGGCTCACAGAGCAGATCCTCCGTCCTGATCTCACTTTTTGATAACAACCAGCACAGCTGAAGGCACCAAACCTAAAAAGACAGAATGGAATAGAAGCAAACTTGCGTGATGAGCTGCTGAATGCAGTTTTACGTCCATACAGAAGCTAAACCATAGACACTGACAATTTGTTAAATTATGTATATTACACTAAATGTACTCTATATTCAAATGCAGTTACCAGGCCAGTGCTCACCCAGTTCTTTGAGGGGCTTCTCCATGTCCAGTTCAGTGTAGACGTGACGGGGGTAGGGCGAGAGCAGCGTGAAGTCCTGACCCTCAGGTGTGTTGCCATTCACCTGCACGTACACGCGCACTGCCGCCAGCGGCTCCTGGGCCTTGAAGACCGCCGTGATGGTTGAGCCGTCCAGCAGACGTACCTTTACCGCAAAGAAGCGGAAGAGCACGGGAGCAGCAGGCAAAGGAGGAGGCGAGTGTATCATTAAATTCAAACTTGATGGATCGTGAATATCGGTTCTGTTGTTAAATGGATAGATATGAATCTCTTTTAGTGAGGACCACTCGTGTGCTCTGTACTTAAGTGGTGTAAAGGTGTATGAGTGTAACTGAAGCCTGTACCTGTATCCTGGACTCATCATACTCCTTCTTAGTGGGTGGAGGGCCGTGACTGGTGGGTGACGAGGGGCTGGGTGGGGCAGGTTGGGACGTTGCCGCCGTACTCGGGGGCGCAACACCTCCAAACTAAAAAAAAATTTTTTTAAAACGTTAATGTAATTTGTTATTGGTTCCAACAGAAGTGGTAAGAAATATGAAGTGAACAGGAAAAAAGGACAATTTAAATTTGATAAGTAACTACGTGAACAATGATTGGGTTACCTTTTGTGCTCTCTCCTCTCTGTCTCGTGCAATCTTATCTTTAACTCTTTGCCTGACAGGAATAAAGACAAGCAACACAATGACAGACATGTAAAATGTACAGGAGTTCACAGCCGAACAAATTTGCTGACTTTGACAGTTGTAGAGTGTTGTAGTGTAGGATCACCACAGTTTGATGCTGACCTCAACTTAAAAGGCAACATGTCTGTTCGATCGCACATGAATATGAATTTGTCACTTATTTCTGGTCTTTGCTTTTGAGTTTCTTATCTTGTACTGGGCTGTGGCATTCCCTCCTGAACTTTCCCTGATTCCATTATTTCCACCCACTGTTTATTTCATGGACGAACAGGATGGCATTCAACCAAGTGGCTGCATTTCATTTTTGTTATAAAATGGAATTCAGCCATTGTTAATTCCCATTTTTACACTGTCAAACACTATTTTTTTAGCAATTCATACGGAATAACGAAGAGATTAAATTTAGTAATTTATTTTGTAAAACTTTCCCTTTTCTTTATTGGAAGTCAAGTAAACATTTTGGAAACGTCTTTGGATGTTTAGGTACTTTTTTTTACTTCATCCCTGGTCAAACATGACAATTTGGTCCATAAAAAGTACCGATACTTTGCCTGATATCAGATTGAACTGTCAACTCGTAACACTCTGTTTCCATCTTCAGTCAACTCGTGGAGTGGGCAGATTCAAAGGTGTGAAACCAGGCAAACTGTTACTACTACCACCCAGTGCAAACAGTCACTGACGTCATTATCTGAATAAATGGGTAATAATGAATACCTCACCTGGCCATTTTGTCCTCCATCTTCTCTTTTCTGCGCTGATCAGCGAGTTTTTTCATATCATCATCCTGCAGCTTTTGACGAATCTGCTGCAACTCTTGGCCCTGTCTCCTTCGCTGCTTCTCCCGCTCCAACTCTTCTGCCCGCTCTCGCTCTCGTCTCTCTGCCTGCTTCACCCGCATCAGCTCCTCTAGCCTGAAAAACAAGACACACAGGCATTTGCCTCTCGTACACATTGAAGATGTTCAATCTCTCTAACAGGATGAGGAAAGAATGAACAGAATATTAAGTATTTACAAATTATGTTTGGCTCCTAAACTAATGGTCAGAGATTATATTTTCAGTGATATATAAGTGTAGTAAAGTAACCCGGTTAAGTAAGGAGAAGAAGCTGTGAGTTGGACATATACAGTATTGCAGGGATTGTGTCAAGCGTGTGCAATCTGACCTTTTAACTTGTTCAAGTTTCTCCTCCTCTGACATTGGCATCTTTGCACTCTCTTCATTGTCATCGTAGCTGCCATCTCCACCTGCTGTCCCTAAAGCCAAAACAAATACACATGAGTAAGTGAAAGAGGGGGAAAAAAAGAGGAAGAGCTATGTATTGTGTGTTATTGAAATGTCTTCCCTGCCAACCACAATTCAAATAAAAAGTGCACGCTAACATAACAGGCTTACTTAACATACACACCTAACACCACAAACCTTAAACCCTTAGTGTGGACACAGAAAACCTCCACAACAAAACACTAACAGGGAGACAAACAAAGTGTACCATGAGAAGAAATCACATGTACCACCGGCAATGAGAAGAGAAAGCTAAAACTGAAGAAGAAAAACAATACACAGAGAGAAAGAGACAGAGAGACTAACCAACATATATCACATCATGTTCAGTATAAATTAACACTTAATTTACTAAAGCTAATTTGGAATTTATACCTTGTTTATAGAAATACATGCTGTGGAACAAGTGACTCAAGGAGTGGGTCATATGGATAAAATCCTCTGTCACAATATATGTAACTTTATATTAGAATATCAATATATATCCTGATGTTGTAAATATTCTAGAACAATCATATAGAAACTGTTTATGGATGAAATAACCAGATGGGAATGTCTGTTTTTGTCTAATGATGTGAATTAAATACCAAAAACCACTATTTCCTACAATGTCCTAATACACTCAAAGATATCAGAGCAAAAGCTACCATGGTGCAAACATTCGGACAAAAATATCCTATGGTAGACAAATTTATATTGCCGCATGGTCTATATGTCATATTGCACATCCCTAGGTGACTTTTATGGTGGTGTGTGGCATGCTTTGATTGCCCTGACCTTCAGCGGTGTCTGCTAGTGACGGCTGTTCTGTGGTGGACTGGCTGTCTGCGTCTCCTCCCAGGACGTTCCCCACAGGCGGCACATAGGGCTCATCAATGTCTGGGTCGTTCTCATGTTCCATTAACCTGGGGAAACCACATCACACAGGAGAGATGAGTGCTGCTGCTTTGTTGATTATGAGTATCCACATTATGCCAGGGAATCGGTAGTACAGGTGGGTTTTATGAAGGAGACATAAGAGTTTGACTTTCAGTGTCCATCCAGTCGATTCAAAACTAGTATGTTAATGTCCGTCAGACTTACCAGTCCATGGCTTGTTCTATTCCCTGGTTCCCTGTGTGGGCCACTGCCTTTTCCCTGGAAGCACCAGATAAAGGACAGACAGGTTCTACTTTCACTTCTTTGAAAGCAGTCTTAAATCTAGGAACTATATTACCCAGGATGATTAACTGATTGATTATTTTATTTATGGAAATAGAAGACAAAAAAACCCAAAACAATCCAAGAGATAACGTGTTAAGTGTTAACACTTATTTTAAACAGGTCCCTGATGTCATAGAACGAACAGGACAGACAAACACACACATAACATACACATAAATATGAATTTTGGGATTTGGTGTCACTCACGCTCTGTTTCTGTCAAAGCCCATCTCCAGCAGGCTCTCTAGTGTTGTAAGCTCTGCCATTTTGACCTGAAACAGATTGTATGAATACCGGCACATTAACAAAGTCATCAACTTTCATTTGTTTATATTGTTACATATACGTTATATGTTGTTATTTGCTGATAACAAAGAGTAAGTCACATGAATGGTCCCGCACGCTTCTGCAAATTAAAATTACTATTATTACTAGAGTAATTACAACAGCTCTGTGTGAAGGAGCTTCATTAACGTTAGCGTTGTAGTCAGAATATAACACTGTGTGAACAAATATTACACTTTACTTGACTAGCAGCCTGAAAAATTACGCGTTTAGTTCTAGTTGAAGTGATTTAATATCAAAACCATCGTTACGCTGAGTGCTAAAATTAGCATTAACGTGGCTAACGTTCAAATTGCGAAAGCTAGCTGAGAAGCCTCGCTGGCTAGCACGATTAAAAATGACCAGGAACTCTCATAAGCTCTCCATCACTTTCGCTATGAATGTTTATTTGTATGCTACATGTAAAGGCAGGCAAACATGTTATTTTATTTCTTAAAAAGGTAATATCAGCTAATATATTCATGAAGGCAACGTTTGTTAGCTACTCACACATCAGTCAACACCGCTTCAACAGTACGGGAAACCACATAGGTCAAACAGAACCAGTGAATAGCGATTGTTTTTTTGCCCCGCATACTTCGGGGCCTATTTCCGCCAATGTGATGGAAATCCAGATCCTGTAAGTCATTATAATGAGAAACTCTAAACTCTAACTAATGACCTAGTAGGCCTAATGACCTAGTATCTTAAATGATTACACGGTATCCCTAACTAATGAGAAACATACTTATCTTGAAAAAATGACTTCGTATGCAAATAATGAGAAACTTTAAAAACAATTAATTTATCGCAAAATAATGAGAACATCTCTCGAAATTTGCATAGGCCTAGCTATGTGTTGTGTGTCCTTTCAGTTTCTTTCTCACAAGCTGCGTGTAGATGTGTTCAATGTACTTCTTTCGCCTGGGTAATACATAGCTAGGTCATGAAGGAGTCAAAAGAGTAGATGTCTCTATGTCTGTATTCATTATTTTACAAATTCATTATTATAAAAGTTACTAAACATTGGTGAAGGCTACAGGAAAAGACAAGTTAATTTACAAAGAAGAGAAAAGACATTGTTTCTAGACACCATGCTGCATGAATTCTTGTCTTTATAGGATCTGCTTCAAAGTCCAGTTTGTATCTGTCTCTACATGTGTTATAAGCTACAACAATTATGACAAATGCAACAGGAATGTTAAAATTGAGCTGCTGGCTCAAATGCAACCACTGCTAGTGCTATGGCATACATGTTTTGATAGTTATATCAGATATTGAATGACCTTTAGTCTAAATTATGTAAACAATGTAAAACAAGCTCAGCAGGTTCTTTGTTTACTGGAGAGAACGAAAGAAAATACATTGACTTATGCCTTTTGAGTGCATCAGCTGTGATTAATTGTCTCCCGATTTATTTTAATAAATTAGTTATTTAATCAATTAATTATGCATGCTGTATAAATCTGAATTGTTTTTGGGAAATGTGACAGCAGAGACAGGAAGTAATGACACAGTGTGAGGAGGCTGATTTGAAGTGCTTTAGGGTCGGATGGCGTCTCTTGGCTGCTCTCCATCTTGTATGATTTTATCCCATCCTCTTGTGTCTGTGGGTGTTCAATCAGAATGCAATTTGCTGACTTGAAGGTTGGGTCTGTTACATATTTACAGTGAGTGTAATGATTAATTATTTCTTTCTCCCCCAAGCAGTCTTAAGCAGCCCTCATTCACGAGTCTGCCATTATGGACAGACTTATGCCTCAGCCTGCACACTTCTATCTGACTTCTCTTCTTTTTTTAAAAGCTCACCCTCTAATGGATTTTCTCTCTAGTTTACCATTTATTTGTTTGGTTGCTTTTTCTAACACTTTCATTTGATCTCTTTTTTCTGTTTTCCACTTTTCTGACTTTTCTCTCATAATTATTGACTGAAATATTCCTCATTCGCAGTATTTACTTGGTGAGTATGAGCTTTTTTTTCCGTACATTTAAATGTGGCTAAGAACTGTACATTACTAATCAAAGAAACTGTTTTATTTAATCATATATCAGTCACTCAACATTTAATGTATGGGGTATACTATAACAAATATATAGGACTGTTTGCATTTACACCAATATGATTATATTTTGTATGGATTAGATATTAACTGTGCATCCACTCCGCAAGCAACTTGAGCAACTTGTCACCTTTAGTGCATTGATTTTCTTTGATCAGTAAAACGTCAATCACAGATCACCCTTTGAGCGTCTTACCGTCTCATTTGAAGTGAACTACATGGCTATAAAGACAGATCCAAATGGTTATTAAGGAAATTTTATGAAATTAGGGATAACTGAATTAAACTCGAAATGCTTCCTCATGGAATTATTTGTTGCCAGGCAACATACATGCTTTCATTCTTAAAATCTTTAAAACATTTCACATTTAATTTCTATAACAAAGTGGGTCAATTTATTATATCTGTCCAGAAACCATAATAACTGTTTTCAAGGGGAATCTTAAAATTGACTGAAATATAATCTGTTCAGGATGTAAATGTAGATGTAGATTTTAACCTGAAGTTAACCTGACTTCTGTCAAAAGGGTAAGAGTGAAGGTCTCTACTAGTGTTGAGTCAAACCCACATTACAAAAGCCTTATTTTAAAATATGATACTTCTTCTCAAACTTGATTTCCTGTCACAGAACTAACCAGATCAGACTCTCTGTCCAGACTTTATCATTAACATATTCATTTTTATTTCAGTGCTGAAGATTCTCTTAATGCACTACTAACACTTCCACAGTGGAATTATCTGGTAAAATATATAGCTGGGTGGGCAAAGTCGAAAGGAGACAACAGGGGTGAAGGTCTCTTTAGTCTACCCATAAATTGCTTTATGGCCCTGTTTTTCACAGAGGGAGAGGGTTAAAGGTCAGAGTTCAGTCGGGATAAGTTAAGAGAGATTCTAAGAAACTAAGGAGAAGAGATGTACACTCATATTTAGCCTACTACTTGTGTTCAAAGCCATACCAATTAATGTGTGTAAAAGATTAATTTTAAAGGTCTAAAGGCTTAAATTAATTTGCTGGAGATGGCACTCCTTCCTGGCTCCTATCACACTTTCATTGAGTAAGTGACCCTGATTTTATTGGTGTCATAAGGGTAACATGTTTCCTCAAAGCAGTAAAAACCAAGATCAAGAGATGTAAGACTATGCTGAATGATATTTTACTAACCTTTTATAAGGTGTGGGTGGTATTATCACATGAGGGCTCAGATAAAAATGGGCAGTAAAATGATTGGATTTTGTGTAGTCAATGAGGTCTGACCATAAGAGGGCAGCATTATTTCACGTGTGAAACTTTTATCACACTGGTGATTATCACATGTTGTTCAATTAGTATTGTGAAATTCTCATATTTGAACTATTGTTCGGATCTGGCAGTTTAAGTCCAATAATCCTATTCTGAATCTGAACAATTCACGCTTCATATAACACACACACACACACACACACACACACACACACACACACACACACACACACACACACACACATAAAAAAAAGTTTTTACAATCACACCTCATAATATTTGAACTCTGGTGTAACCTCCAACGTATGTTCAGAAAACTGTACAACCAATATTGTGGTGAAATTAATACCACCACCACCGCATTCTCATGGTCTGCACATACTGTCAGCTGTGCTGTTTCTGTGGGTCTCACCAGCTGTAACAGCATCTCCATATGGAAAAACTCTGGCTTCCAGTGGAGCTGCTGTTATCTGTGGTGGGACACCTCTTGTCATCGAAAAGCTGCGGGGACTCTCTGTAGCTTACAGTTCACACATCTAATTTTCAAAAGTCAATGGCTTGTGTACAGTAACATCTTCTTTTTGCTGTTTAACATTATGTGCCAGTTAGATGCTTATACTGTATATGTGCAGATTGCTCTTTGCAATAAAATTAAGTTAATCCCTAAAATCCTGTGTGTCTTTTTTTATGTGCTGTAGGTACAGAGTAAACACATAGATGACATATTGTGTGTGTGAGAGAGAGAGCGTGAGAGAGAGAGCTTTATGCATGCACATTTCATATACAGTAGCTGTCTAAAATGAAAACAAAACTACATAAGCAACACTTAAATGGTAATATCACATGTAAATCTGACAAATTAAACATAAAAGGCTTTCATATTGACATAATGGCATCTCAAAGGACTGGAATAGAAGAATATTTTGAGTTTCAATGTTGAGAGTGAAAGGAGTAGAGGATGTTTTGGATGAGATTTGAATGAATTGTACTGCTGTTATAACAGGTCAATTAAAGTGCTTACTAATGCCTGCAAAACAAAATAATAGATCAAAGTCTAACTAAAAATATTTTTGAGGCACAAAATTCAAACAGAAAACTGAAAACGTTAAAAATAAAAATATATACACCCAGTCTGAGTAATACACAATAAAAGTTAAAAAAAAAAAAGGTTTTATTGACCATATCCCTGTTCAGTTAGATATAGCCATTTGAAATTATAACCAAAACCTCATGACTATGAAACCAAAATTGCTTGTAGGCTAAAAGGTAAAAATGTTACTGGAAGATTTACTGACATGAGTGAATAAATTAATGAAAGAATAATTGAATTCATCAATTAATTAATGCTTACATTTGAGTGTCCATATGCTGTATAGATCAAGACATAGTATATCAGATACAAACTTAACAAATGAAACGCTGTCGTACTGACATAATGGCATCATAAAATAAAGGAATAAAATTATATTTTCAATTCAGGGTAGAAAATAGTATTTGTGAGAGGATGTTTGTGTGAAAACTAATAATTGATACATAGTTATATTTATGCTTCTATAATGTGTTCTGTTGATACCCACAAAACAAAACAACATTTTGTTCTGCAGTAAAAAGCAAAAACTCCAAAACTAAAGAAATTGACACGAAAGAAATATACAATATCACTGTGTAAAATACAAACAACAATGAATATATATATATATATATATATATATATATATATATATATATATATATATATATATATATATATATATATATATATATATATATATATATATATATGACCCTTTGGTGGGAGGAAAATTGCCAATACAGACAAAACTGATAAATTGGAGAATTTAAAGTTGGAAGCATAAAAATACCCCACCACTATTGGCATCGTTGACGCTTTTATTGTGAAATATGTGTATTTCCGGTATCCACTGCAAGCGTGTCAGCCTTCTTTTTGAGGGGTTCACTGACAGCTTGGTTGCTAAGCGAGTTAGCTAACTGCTAAGAGAGCTTGTAGCGGTTATACTGCCACATTTCTGTAGCTAGTATTAGACGAAATCTAGTTGCCTAATTATTTATGGTGGAGTGAGTTGGGTATCTTACGTAAACCAACGTCAGCTGAAGAGGGAGTCCTTCCTGAATGACTGACTCGTAGTGTGTGGCTAGCTAGCGAAGAGGAGGGTGGGGACAAAACCTTTCAAGACCTCGCCCAGCCGTTGCTTCATTCCAGCAGGCAGCTAGCTACTCTCTTGACGGTGTGAGAGATACACGCCACAAAACCAGATAATTATTCAAGGGAGACTGACACAGTTGTGTCAACTAAGGGCAAAAATAAGTAATCATGTTCAGGAAAAACTTGAAGAAGGACCCCGAGCTGTTTCAGAACGTGTCGGAGGGGCTGCGGCGACTCTACCGGACCAAACTGTTCCCGCTAGAGGACACGTATCGATTCCACGACTTCCACTCCCCTGCACTCGAAGATGCCGACTTCGACAACAAGCCCATGGTCCTCCTTGTGGGGCAGTACTCCACCGGGAAGACCACCTTCATACGGCACCTCATGGAACAGGACTTCCCCGGTATGCGCATTGGCCCCGAGCCGACAACTGACTCTTTCATCGCGGTGATGCACGGCGAACAGGACGGTGTGATACCGGGTAATGCTCTGGTTGTCGACCCCAAGAAGCCCTTCCGCAAACTCAACGCCTTCGGCAACGCGTTTCTC
Source organism: Zingel zingel (assembly GCA_023566125.1). NCBI lineage: Eukaryota > Metazoa > Chordata > Actinopteri > Perciformes > Percidae > Zingel > Zingel zingel. The sequence goes on along the minus strand of CM042323.1, from coordinate 22,498,746 downwards.
AACAGGTAAAGCCAGTGCCAAGTCCCCAGACCACATTAAAGAGCTTACACTGAGCAATAATGTAATAGCTACACTAAGATTATAGGAATTTAGCAGTTAGAGCCCTACAGTTATTTATTAATGTGGAATTGAAATGAATAAGTCATGTTAATGTCTTATTATTCTTGAAATGTCATTAGTTTATAGTATAGTATAGTATGTTGAGAACCGTGTCAAAACAGCACATCACCCAATGATTTTAATGCCCTCCCGACATGTTCTTACATGTAAGGTACCTCACAGGGAAATTCACAGTATTCTGTTCCCAGCCGTCTCAGAGACAATTGTGTGCGAGTTCTTCCTCTTTCGTCATCTTGAGAAAATGCTGGTGTTTAGTGTCAATAGCTGTGTGGAAGAGCAACTCTGTGTACGGCAAAGCAAAGGACAGGGCGGTGCTTTCCAACACCTGATCCCATTGACAAGGGACTCCTTTCACTTTGGATCAAATCCTGCCAGTTAACATTGCACTTTGCCCTTCTTTAGGCACTTCTTACTCGAAGCACCTGACAGAGCCACTGATGACACATCGTTTTGTTCCAATGTCACAGCCTGGCCCCTTGAACATAGAAATAGTTGTGGGTGTTGCTAGGCAACAAGCTGACCTTGTCCTGCCCTCGGATGTAGGTGCCATAAGTTCCATACCCCTTGGTCATATAAGTGTTACTTCATCAGTAGAAGCTGACAAGCCAACTCCCTTATTCACTACCTGTGTGTAGGCTTTATGAAATCTTATCACAAAGGTTTATAGCTTTTTGGTGTCAGTGTCTGTCTTCTTGTAGTACTGTTTCATTGAGTCAGCAGGTGTTTCTCTGAGACATTCAGCGCATTGGCGTTTGATCCACATCATCCACATGATCCACATGCCCGATGAACAAGATGTTCTAAGAAAACCCCCAGAGGACTTCCCAACGCTTTATAAATCACTCAGTGATACATATTCCTGGTATTCAGCCTGATGTCAAAGTCTGATGTAAAAAAAAAAAAAAAAAAAAAAAAAAGTCCTCATGGCAAAAACTCACATGACTCAGAAGTATTGCACAGGTGGGGCTTTCACTCATTCATGCAAGATGAACATTTGGAAATGATAGAAAACAGCAAAAGTGAAAACGGAAGAGAAAGTGAAAACAAACAAATAGTATGGAGAGAAATTCAGAGTGCGAGGTGAGACTGCACAAGCCAGGTATTCTGAGTCAGAGCCAGCATGACGATGCTTGGGGAAAACATCTTAATCCAATCTATTGTTTGTGGATTTGCGATGACATCTGATTGTAGATGTTTCACTTCCTGTGAAGGATGTGGGTATATCCCTTCTCTTTTCAGTGGCCAGTGTGGTGGTGTGACCCTGCACAGGAAAAGCCAGCCAAACAGATGGACAAATAATACACAAATGACTAACTTGTCATGATTGTATTGCCCTTTTAGCTTCAGAGTATCAGTCGGGTTGTCTAGCCATATTTTGTATTAAACACTCTAGTTGACACTTCCCTAGATGTTCGGCCTATTAGCCTATTATCCCTTCCTTCAATTATGTGGAGTGTTTGTTTTTTTATCTTGCGTGAGTGCAAGCTTCTGGCAAACTGCATCAGTCAAACTCAGAAAAGGGAAGCATTTCCGATAACACTTTTAAAAGACCTCACAGGTCTTGATTGACCCCTCTGGAGTTTATTACAGACTTGAGGGGAAACCAGATACGGTGGTGTACAAACAAAGGCTATTTTCCATCGTAGCATCATTTGTCAAACTGTTGGACGCAATCCTGAATATCATGGGACTTATGGTTCTCTCTGAATTCAGGCTTGAGTGGTCATTCATTGGCTTAGGGAAAACTCACATGATCATACATTACAGAATATTGTGTTTATGACCATAGCAGGTGCATGACCTGTTTGAACAGCTCTGTGTATATGTAGGCCAAATACATAATTATTAAGGTGTGATTGCACACAGCCCAAAGCAGGTCTACAGTTGATAAAAAGTCTGTTAAGAACCAGATCCAGACAAACATTTGGATCTGGGCTGCTTTTGGCTCAGACTGGGCCAGTTTTCAACTTTCTTTTTGAGAAGGCCAAAATTATTTGGATTGGCCTTCAGCTGCTGGTTGACTGAATGTGTTTTTCTCACAGAAGTATTAAGTAGATAAAGATATCAAGGATCAGATTGTTAATTGTTGAAAATACCATGTCAGAGGAGCACACAAGGCCTTGCTCAGCATTATGGCAATTTCACAGTGTAACCTAGCTCTTTAACCATAGTCCTTTAACCTGCAGATTAGCCTTCAACTACCAGCCTCAGATAGGACTTACCCCTGGATATAATCAGTTATTTATGAAGAGAGTAAACAGAAATCAGTCATGTGATCCACACACCTACAGTTTGCTCTCGGATTTGGCAAACCCTAAAAGCTAGTAGCTGGTGTCTTCTACTAGCTTGCCAATCTTTTGACAGTTTTCCCACTATTTCTTTTTTGAAGCAGCCTGGTTTCAGATTGTGCACTGATTTGTACTAAATCGCAACGTTTCTGTAAAAGTAGCCTAACTCCGGATAAACCTGCATATTTTTTAGCTTCTGCTTCCTTAGTTAAAATACCTCTGCAGTCAGAGGGCCTCCGTGTGTTTGTGCTCTCTGTAAGCCATTAGTCAGTAAAACCTGAGTCAGCAAAGTTTAAGTTCCGCACTGGCCCACTGTGGCCAACACTGTCCCGCTCCGTCCTGTCCTGCTTATGGCCTTTTATTCCAGGACACTGACTCTGCAGTTTACTCAGATAGGGGTTGACACATGCACAGCCTTACAGAGCACATAGCAAACAAATACAAATGAGGCCAGATGTGTGTGTGTATGTGTGTGTGTGTATATATATATATATACACACACACACACACACACACACACACACACACACACACACACACACACACACACACACACACACACACACTAGATTTTAGAGGAAGCAAACGGAATAGTGACACAGTTGTAACCTCCCTGTCCACATCCCTAGTGACAGCCGCCCTATTTCCTCTTCTTTATGGGAAGTTGAGCTTAAGATTTGAGGGAAGGTCATAGATCAGGAGGTGGGGCAAGAGCGGAAGACCCCTTTTCATCAGCTGGAGCCAGACCCCCATAACATGAGAGGTCTGATGTGGAGTATTAACCCAGGCCTTCATGACAGGACCGCAGCCTTACAGAGAAGATGGGTTTCTCACTTTCTCGAGACATAATTGAACAGCGAAAGATCTCAGATAGTTTAAAGCTGTCGGGCCCCTGTCCCTGGTAGGGTCTACTGTTTCTAAGAATTCCAGCTCTAGTTCATCAGAGCATTTTTTCCGACAAGCTCTGTGTGGAAAATGTCGGGATAGATGGTTAAATGGAAAATCTGTGCCAAAATTCCAACTGGATATCATACGACATTAGCTATGAGAGGAAGTGGAAAGACCTGCATGTTTGTTATCTTTGGCAATCACTGTTATTGTAATGTTATAGCATGCATAGGCAAGAAGCCCAACTCTCATATTTCTTTGACTTGTTCATTGTCCTTGGATTTTCCTTTTTCCTCCTTCTGTGTGTCCGTGTGTGTGTGCCCGTGTGTGTGTATCCGCCCCATCAGTGTGGCTGCAGCAGGAATGTAAAAGCATGGTTCTCCTGGTCTTGTGACCCGGTGCCTCTGAGCTTATGTTGTGAGTATCGGTTCAGAATGAGGGAAAGGGCAGCGGAGCGAGAAGTAGTACTTTGAGCCGTGGGGTGTCATAACAATTCACTTCTTTATTCTGAGTGGGACACCATATCGTTATGCAAAACCACTCATCCTCGAACATTTCATAGTGTGTATATCTGTCTGTGTTTATATGAGTGTGTGTGCCCTGGCTCGATTTTTGTTGGAAAGCCACACTCCCATTTAAAGTTTAAACCCCAGTGTCCCAGCTTGAAGGAGACCATTGTGTAGTGTATTATGTTGCGCTGGGAATGACTCAGGCCTACAATTCGGAACTTATAATGTATTGTTCCAGTGTTTCCCTAACATTCATACATCAATGGTAACCTCCTACAAGCAGCTCCCCCACCGTTTGAAAAATCAGAATGAGGTAGTCTCACTGTTTTTGCTGAAGAAACAACTAAGATCCAAAGATCAAGAGTGTCAACTACAGCTGAAACAATTAATTGATTAATCAATTAGATGACCAACAGAAAATGGCACAAACTATTTGAAGATGTCCCCCTGGACAGACCAAATGATACAAAACTAATCTAGAAATCAATAGGCACTTGAATCAATAATTAGAATTATTGTTAGTTGCAATTGCAGCCCTAGTGTCAAGGTTGAACCAAACACCAGGCATAACATGTGCTGTGTGGAAAAACTCTGGTACTTTTCCATTATTATGTTAAAATCTACCCACTATTTATCCACCCACTGCTACTTTGTATTTTAGCTGTGTGTCTTTTTCAGTAAGGGTATTCCACGAACGTTAGTGCCTCGTAGCATGAAGGTTGCAGAATAATGTCTGTTTAATGTCAAGCTTATATGTAAACATTCTCACCCTACTTGTTTTTTGTGTCTCTCCCACCCTCCCTCTCTACCACTATGCCTCATACTCTCTCAATCCTCCCTCTCTTTCTACTCTCTTTAACTTTCCTTTTCTCCCCTCTGTGCCCTGCACTGTCCACTCTCTCATTACTGTATTTTCTTGGCAGGTTCATGTGTGCCCAGATGCCGAACCCCGTCCTGGAGAGCATCAGTATCATCGATACTCCTGGAATCCTGTCCGGAGAGAAACAGAGGATAAGCAGAGGTCTGGCTGACATAAACACTCACACTTTACTCACTCTCTCACTCAGCTACTCACTGGTACTACTGCTGTTTAACAGAGCCACACCCTCTCTGCTCTAAAACTCTGAAATACTGTAATCACATTATGCAAAATGAACCCACAGGAAGTCACAAGTTCAAATATGAAGAGGAACCCTGCTACATACCTGACCTACATACTCTTCCTTTCCCTAAGTCTCGCTCTGGTATTTCTTTTTGGCATGCGCTACCCAAAGTCAACTCTCTCGCTCATAGCGCACTCCAACCTGTATTTAACTCTTAAAGCCCTCAGGTCAAAGCCTAACCAAACAGGTCATGTCAATCTGATGGAGGCCTTCACAGCTTGATGGTAGCAAGGAGAGGACGCAAACCACTGTGAAGTTAATTTCCTGTCTCTGTATCTGTGGTTTTGTACAGCACTATTCTCTTTCACATCCTTCCCTCTTTTTTGTTTATCTTTCTTTTTGTTTTCAGATGGGCCTGTAGCCAGGTTTATGTTAGAAGATAGAATTAACAACAATAATCTAAATGATTTCCTCTATGCAGCTGTGTATCCTCTCTATTTGTCCTGTGCTGTATCATTTATCACTTTATATCTGAGTCATTTCCATGTGCTCTGTGAAGATAAATCATTTAATATTTTTATCTAATTGTCCATGTGCTGCAACAATTCTTTGACCAACAGGGTCACTTCAGAATTGCCACATACACAGTTTTCCTTTTACTTTTGATGATCCTACATAAGTCAAGCAGAGATAACACAGCTTTGGCCTTTTCTACCTGATTTAAGCCCCTTTTAGAGGAAGCACACATACATACGGGAAAGGATGTGGAGTAAAATGGCAAACATAATAGAGAGTTTCCCAAGACTGCCCTCTTCCCACCACCACTGCCCCAGAGAGCTGTTACATAGTCAGTAAATCTGCTCTTTATTATTGAGTCAGATTTCCTATGACACACAGCACGAAGGAAAAGAGAGAAAATATTAAGACATAGAGTTTAAATGACAGTCAATCAGCAGATTGATTCATCATTTAAAGTGCTCATATTATGCTCATTTTCAGCTTCATAATTGTATTTAGAGGTTGTACCAGAATAGGTTTATGTGTTTTAATTTTCAGAAAACACCATATGTTTGTTGTACTGCACATTGCTGCAGCTCCTCTTTTCACCCTGTGTGTTGAGCTCTCTGTTTTTGCTACAGAGTGAGGCATCTCACTTCTGTACCATCTTTGTTGGGAGTCGCACATGAGCAGTAAGTACTGCTAGCTTTTCAGTTGTAGAGTATGAGGGAGCGCCATGCTAGCAGCTAGGCGAACATTATAACGTGTGTTACAAAGTGACGCACATTCGTCAGGGAAGTAAAGGCTGGACTACAACAGAGAAGTTTGGAGCAGTTTGTGAACAGTGTTTTCTCTGGAAGATGGTAAGTCCCTTTGGGTGGACTTTGGGCTTTTTCACTTTGTAAACTTATAACGTGCACAAAAAGATATGTAACACAATAAAGGAAAGGGGAAAAGCCAAAAAGCATAATATGAGCACTTTAAGGCATTTTTCAAGCAGAAGTGCCAAACATTTTGGTTATAGCTTCTCCATATGAGGATTTGCTGCTTTTCTCTAGTATCTGTTTTTTGGACTGTTGGACACACACAACAAGCAATTTGAAGACCTTACTTTGGGCATTTGTCACTGCTTTCTGACATTTCATATATCAAACGATCCATAAATTAATAGAATACGGAGGGTTGGCAAAGACACTGAAAAGGCCAAACGAGCAACTGTAAACATACAAGCGTAAATGTGTGCCATCTGAAAAGAAACTAAAGCAAGTGTCTGTATGAATGAAAAGACTGTCTCCTGTCGACCTCATCCAAAAAGAGGAGGAGCAGACGAAATCTGATACCTTTCCTCAGTTTTGTTTCTATACATACATACTTATACATTTGAGAACAGAACAGAAAGACACATACACTTTCTCAACACACACACACACACACACACGTTATCCTCTTAACTGTTTCTATATAAACAAAGATACAATACTGTACTACCCAGACATACTGTACTCGCTGTGTCATATATAAACAGGACTGATTGCATTGCACAGCTGAAGTGTGAAGGGCATGTGTTTATGCCGGTACAGCCAGCTTTACATTCAGAAACAATGAAATGTGTTGTCCATTGTCATTGCATAATGCTTTTTTTATTATGGAATAATTTTTGATGAGGCCAGCAAGTGTGGCTCAGAGCTTGTACTTTGGTGAACCATAAAGTGTCAAACTATAACGAAACTGTGATTTTGCAGAACTGGTTGGCGGTTTTCCCATAGTTGCTGCTGATGACTTGACTTGATTAATGTGAAGTGATCACTTTGTGCTCTGGGAAACTGAGATGGATATGTTTCACTATTACTTTTTACCTTTTCTAGACCAAACAATTAATCTGAAAAAAGAATGCAGATTAAAATAGAGGCAGCCCTAATTTATTTTTACATGCGCTTTTGAGGTGGTGGTGGTGGTGGTAGGTGGATTTTGTTGCCCTTGGACCGAGCTAGCTGTCTGACCCTCCATCTCCAGCCTTCATGCTAAGCTAAGCTAAGCTAAACTAACCAGCCCCTCGCTGTAGCTTCATATTTACCGTGCCGACATGATAGTGGTATTAATCGTCTCATCTAACTCTCAGCAAGAAAGTGAGTGTGTTTCCCAAAATGCCAAACTAGTATTTAATTATACTGTAGATTTGAATGATAATGTGTTTTCTAATATGAACAGATTTTAGACAAATAATTCTACAGCTAGGTCTTCTCCCATTTCTCTGCTCTCTGTCAGTGATTGGCACATATTTATGAGGCCTGCCTGAGTGCGTGGGTGTATCCTGCATGTCTATACACATAGTAGAGGCACAGCCAATGCTATGTGCTATAAGTAAGTCTAAGCTTGAGCAGCTGTCTCTGTCTGATTCCCTGACACGTGTGTCAAAACCAGACTTGAAAAAGAATGAGCAAATGTCCTCGGCTGGCTCCCACAGGGATCGTGGACTTTAAATATTCCACTTTCATCCCCCTCTACTTTCACATGTCGTCATACACACAAACAGGCACAAACTCCTCTTTGTTGAAGGGTTTTTCCTGCATCCATCTCTTACTACATCTGTGGTTTTCTTTTGCTTTCACTTTTATTCACCCCTGTCTTTCTCTCTCTCCTTTTTTTTTAATCTATCTATATCACAGTCTTATTCTGCCCATCTACTGTATCTCTCTGTCTCTCTTTTGTATACATGTGCTCAGACACACAAAAGCCAGCTATGTTGGAGTGCATGTGCAGCAGATCTAACCCTGATTGTGCGACAGCCAAGATGAGCTTTTAGAGCAACTGCATTCTTCTCTGATCAGATGACACACAGACTAATCAGAACCATAATTCTCTCTTCCTTCCTCCCTCCTCGGCTCCTCAAGGCAAAAGAAAGTTATGTGAAAAAGGCCTTGGTTAAATAACCAAAGGAAGTAAATAGTTCTTCCTTTTTTGTTATTTCATTAATATCAAGCTTGTTTCTCATAAGGCACATTGCTGAACACTGTCCCTGATAAAGGTCATTTCATTCCTAATACAACTCAGATTTTCCAAAAAGGATTTCAATATGTTCAAACTGTCTTTACCTTCATATGCCTCTCCTGCTGTCTCAGTAAAGCTAGTTAATAGGTAACCAGGGGAAATAGTCCTGTCTCTTTAAAGCCCTTATCTAAACATTACGGGATCAACGAGACTTGGAATATGAATGTAGAACCCACAATGAAACCTGCGCCAACAGACAATTTATTGACTGATTGGAGCCATTGAGCTTTTTGTCATGTTAAACTCTTGTATTTCTCCACACCAGTATGCTTTTTGTAAGCACAGTACTATTGCAAAGGGTTAGGGTTATCTTATGCTGACATGAGTGGGGGAAAACAAGACAATGACAATCTATTGTAAGTTAGTACACATGCTGGTAGGCTACCTCAGTGTCCCTCCGTACCCAACCGTTTTGACTGGGTCTGTAACAGTTCTGATAAACTATAACGGCTCTGAATTGAATCTCACTCAGTTGATTATCAAACCAGTTTATTAAACCAACAACACATAATATAAGGATATTTTATATTGAATATTCTTTACAAGAATGCTGCAGTATTAGCCTAATATATCAGTGAACCCTGTGCAGTAATCTGTGTTAAGTAAACCAGAAGTATAACATGTGAAACCTGAATTATCAATCAAAGAAATGTCTGACAACAAAAAAAAAAAACGAGTAGTTGACATGATACGCAAAATCTGAATACTACCTGTCTTTACTCACAACATGTTACAGTAATGTAGCATTCTTTTGGAAAACTAATGTCAAATAGTTTCCAGCCTGAATACATATAATAGTTAATGTTATTCTGACCTTGTGTCTAGGCATGGGCTGGTATGAGATTCTGACGGTATGATAACCTTCAGCAAAAACATCAAGGTTTCACGGTATTGCAATTACAGCTATAAATGTATTTTTTTAAAAACACCAACTTTTTTTCCATTGAACACAAAGTATTTTATTTTGAAACGCACTGCTGCACACTGGCAGGGAGACAAATTTCTAAACTGCACTTTCTGTCCTTTAAGACTCCGCTCATACCTTAGGAGCGGTGTGACAGAAAATGTTAGTGGTTTTGAAACTGTGACTTTTTCAAACCGCGGTTTACCTTGAGACAGGTAACCGGCCCATGCCTACTTGTGTCAGTCAGTCAGTTTAGAGTGGTGGAAAAATCCAGTGAATCAACTCTAAACAAAGCCTTTAACAGGGCCATTGTGAAAGTCATCGGGGGCACAACTGTGTCTGTGCAGATCCCATTTTAACCACACGGTCTCTTCTCCGTTTCTCTCTCCAGGTTACGACTTTGCCGCGGTGCTGGAGTGGTTTGCAGAGCGCGTGGACCGCATCATCCTCCTGTTCGACGCCCACAAGCTGGACATCTCGGACGAGTTCTCCGAGGTGATCCGAGCTCTGAAGAACCACGAGGACAAAATGCGTGTGGTGCTGAACAAGGCGGACCAGATCAGCACTCAGCAGCTGATGAGGGTCTATGGAGCGCTGATGTGGTCTTTGGGAAAAATCATCAACACGCCTGAGGTACAAAGAATTAGTTTCTCACGTGTGCTTTAGTCGCAATCCACAAATTTATTTGATTGGGAAAACGTTTCAATCTCAGTCGGATCTGGGAATGAAATGTTAATGTTTTGGGGGAACATGTAGCTATTTTAGGTATGTGGACAGAGGTTAGGTGACGGTGATTGAATAGTGACAGATTTTACGAATATTTCAGCTAATGTTCTCAGTTTGTCATTGTAACAAAAGTGACAATAAAAAAAGTTGTGCTACCTGATATCGTGTGACCCAGCTTGTCTTGTGATTTTTTAATTTTTTTTCCCCCCCTTGACTGTTCAGTTAATATTTGATCCAGGGCCATATTCATAAACCGATCCCAGAGAAACCTTTGGAACATGTAGAGAATTATTCATTGACTTTGAGCTTCTCTAAAGGATGTGAAGCACCGAGCACATACGCTTAAAACTTTTATTGTTGCTTCACTGTCAACCTCACAGCCCTGTTGCATTGTCACACATCCTGTATGTCTATTTTGAGTATGCACATTTATTTTTGTTTCTATTTAAACTTTCTAGCCAGATTGCAGTGTCATGTACTTGTGAAATGTTTTCCTCATGTGTGGGTGTAGGCAGTAAAGTGTAACCTGATGATCAGTGGAGGTTATTGGAGGTTAACTTATTACATTTATTCCAGGTGGTGCGTGTGTACATTGGGTCGTTCTGGGCCCAGCCCCTGTTGGTCCCAGACAACAGGAAGCTGTTTGAGGCAGAGGAGCAGGACCTGTTCTTAGATATCCAGTCGTTGCCACGGAACGCCGCTCTACGCAAACTCAATGACCTCATCAAACGAGCACGCCTTGCCAAGGTCAGTATAAACAAGACGACAGGCAGACATTGCCATCTCTAGTGCAATGCAGCCAGAGTGGCTAGAAAACACCTGATTTAAAAAGCTGCGTCAACCCATCTTATTTCTTACTTTCTCGTTCTCTCATCACTGCCCCCTGTCCTCAATCCCTTTGGTGTTCTCTTAACTAACAGAAGTTAGTGCAAGTATTACAGTAATTTGAGAAACTAGAAGAGAAGAGGGATTATGTGTTATTTCTGCTTCTAGTCTATATGTATATATGAAAACATTCACAGCTTAAAAAAAACATGAAACAACACATGGAAATACTACAAAAAGTTTGATTGTTAAAAATGCATCTACATCTATTTCTTCATAAAAAGTCCAGCATCTATAAATACACAAAACATTTTTCCTTTTTTTAAAGGTGCCCTGCCACACAAAACCGTTTTAACTTGTATTTTTTTAAAATATGTTAGGTCCATATGTGTTTGTGTTATGTCGTGAATGTGAAAATGAACTGCTACCTCCTCTGTCAGCTCTAGCCACTGAAAAGAAATAAGCGGAGAAATCAGGCCAATGACAAAAGCTGGTCAGTCTGACATGGTGTTGCCTGAGCTCATTACTATTCATGAGCTCGCCCAGTTGCGCTGGGTACAGGATGCTGATAGCCAGGCTCTCATTGGCTAGCTGTTAGCCAATCAGAGTCAAGCAGCTTAGCTTGTTGAATATTAATGAATATTAATAAACTAGCACAAATCGAGCTGAGTCGTCCTGCAGGCTTTCTATACCACGCTAGAATGGCTTGAAACAAGGTAACCAAGGCATTTTTTCCACAAAACATGTTACAGAGTCCATGGTAGAACTTCAGACATTACTACAAAGTAATGAAATACATGTGGCAGGACACCTTTTAAAAGTTTAACTGCTGGACACAAGATATCGCCTACTTCACTCAGTCCTCATTCTTGTGTTTGTGTTCTGGAGGTTTCAAGTTTCCACCTCACAATTGCATACTGGGCCATGTTTGGCTTCCAGACTAGCTGTCACAAAATTTTACAAACACGTGTTAAACTTAGATTTAAGGTGAGTACAGAGAACTGTCATCCTTCAGCAGATGACTGCTCAGGGATGCAAACAACTCTTTTTTTTCAGCAAATGTCATTTTTTCCACGTCATTTTGGGTGACTTGTACCCCATATGCATAAATTGCTATATACCGTAGGTACATTTAAAAAAAAAGTTCCACAAAAAATATAACTAAATTGCTCTGCTGCACTGTGTTCTGCACTCTGACTTTTTTCATCATACATGTGTTTGCATCCCTGAATGTGAAAACAGACTTTTAGTGTTTTGATTGGAGGGGGACTTAAATGTTTTCTTGATAGCATCACAAAGCCTCTGAGTTAGATGTTCATTTTGTGACAATTTAACAGGGATTCCAGCCAGGTCTCTCTCACTGTACTTTATTACAGAGTCAACTCCCTATAGTATATGTTCCCTTGAACACCAAAATCTCAGTTCATAATCAGTTCATTGACTAGTTCAAAACTAAATACACTCAACTTTTGCTTTGGAGAAATGACTAAAATTGATTAGAATACAGTATAAACAGTCCAACCCCCCACGGTAATGACTAAAGCGCAGTTCAATAATCACCTAAATTAGTCTGTCCTATTTCTTTTATGGTGCGCAGGTACAGGCCTACATTATCAGCTCTCTGAAAAAGGACATGCCAAGTGTGTTTGGAAAGGACTCCAAGAAGAAGGAGCTGATAGCCAACCTGGGAGAAATCTACCATAAGATCGAGAAGGAGCACCAGATCTCACCTGGAGACTTCCCCAACCTCGCCAAGATGCAGGTGAGATTAAAGAAAAAGATCATTCCAGAGATCACTCCAGCCACCTACACAGTAGACAGTTATGTACCATTCAGAGTTACATAAGCTACTTGATGCAATAACAACTTTGACTCTATTTCTGGCATGTTAAAAAAGTGTTAGAAACAAACGGTTCAGAGTAGAATGACCTTCCAACCTTTACTCTCTTCACATCTTTGCCCTTCTTTCCTGACCTTGCCCTCCTGAATGGGCCAGGGCGGGGATGAGATTTATTTTTCTTGGTTTGTCAGGAAATCCTGCTTCTTGCATGCTACACCCATTGGTAGCCATTGAAGTCTGATCTATTTCTATCACCAATTCCTGTTTTCTCTCAACCCCCTATTCCCTTCAGGAGCTGCTGAATGGTCAGGACTTCTCTAAGTTTGCAGCGCTGAAGCCAAAGCTGCTGGAGGCGGTGGAGGACATGCTCGCCAACGACATTGCACGTCTCATGGCGATGGTGCGCCAGGAAGAAGCCGCCATGCCAAGCCAGTCCGTAAAGGGTGGCGCCTTTGAGGGAACCATGAATGGTCCCTTTGGTCATGGCTATGGAGAGGGTGCCAGCGAAGGCATCGATGAGCTGGAGTGGGTGGTGGGTCGCGACAAGCCTACATATGATGAGATCTTCTACACTCTCTCACCCATCAACGGCAAAGTGTCCGGCGCTGCAGCCAAAAAGGAGATGCTGAAGTCCAAGCTGCCCAACACGGTCCTGGGGAAAATCTGGAAGCTAGCAGACGTGGATAAAGATGGCCTCCTCGATGATGAGGAGTTCGCCCTGGCCAACCACCTGATCAAAGTGAAGCTGGAGGGTCACGAGTTGCCGCCCGCGCTGCCTGAACACCTGGTGCCACCATCCAAACGTGGGACAGCCCTGGAGGCCTAGAGGAGGAGGAGGAGGAGGAGGAGGAGGAGGAGGGGGAGGGGGGGCAGCCTGGAGACCAGCCATGTCAATGCTTTTGCATCATGTTCAGGACTCTTCAGACAAAAGTCCAACCACAAGCATGAACAGCATCATCCTCCATCAAGCTGTGAGTCTCCAGGCTTCCTGACACACCATGAGGAGGTATCGCTGTGATCGTTTTCACCAGAGAGAGACTGGAGGGGTCGGGGGGGAGGGGAGGGGAGGGTCCATCTTTGTGCATTAGGGAATAATATTTAGGTATCTGTTAGAAATAAATGAGTGAGGTTGATTTGCAAACGGATGAAAGGACATTACCTGATCATGAACTGATGGGTAGTTGGAAGTCGCATGATGGGGCTGGACATGGATTTGTGCATCCTGTGTAAAAGATGTCTTCTAAGTATACAGTCCATATTATTATATGTTGATCCAAAGAAATATAGTTTTTTTTTTCCATTTGGAGAGAGAAAGAGGAAATAAATAAAAACAGCTATTAGAATTGTTTCATCTATATTTTTGTATTTCCTGACTGTTAACTTGGACTCTTTCCAAATGCTTCCCTTTTAATTATTTTGCCAGGTAAATAAAAAGGAATACTGTACCATCTGACTTGTGGTTATGTGGATTTTCATTGAATATTTGATACATAACATTGATTTAAGTTAATCAGATGTTTGATTCACAGAACAAACTCTCACTGCAAGGAAATTGGGTTAAATGTCGTTTTGTGGCTTTAACTTGTTGTCATTGGTCATATAGGGTCATGTCAAGGACTGTGTCACCCAGAGGTCGTCAAGACACTGACTTTTTTTATTTTGAAATGCCCCTATTTCGATCGTTTCAACGTAGTGCAGTGCCCTCTGTAGGACAGAAAGAGTTGTCAGCACTGCCACGGGACATATAAGGCCATTTGCCCATGACACAAGTCGCCTCTCACTGCATATTTGTGAGGGCAAATTGAAACCAGCAGTAGAGGCAGACACTTGAGACTTTCTCTGGAGCATTTTCAGGACACATGGAGACAATTTACACAACTAGAAATTCAGTCCAGGCTCAAGCAGACACGCACAAATCATAAAGCGAAAGACAGGAAGCTGTAGCTTTATTAAAGTCATATTTGGAGTCTGAATAAAAATGAAGCTGGCTGCTTATAACTTCGCTTTACATTCACTACATTCAAACGTAAATCAGAGGCACCTCAGTGTTTGTTAGTAAATTTGAAGGCGTTATATGATTTTCCCCCAACGTGAACCTTGTTAGTCAAAGCAGCAGCAGCCAGGTGATTGATGCAAGGCCAATAATTATACAAACACATTCCCATACTATTTCTTTCACTGCACATATGTTCACATTTTTCCACATTTATTAATTTTTTAAGATTTTTTTTTTTGGGCTTTTCCGCCTTTAGTTTGACAGGTCAGGTGAGAAAGGGGAGCGAGAGGGGGAAGACATGCAGGAAATCGTCATAGGTTGGATTCGATCCCTAGACCTCTGCGTCGAGGCATAAACCTCAAAGTATATGTGCGCCTGCTCTTCCCACTGAACCAACCCGGCCACATCAGTGCCTTATTTCACATCGTATTATCATCCTCAATGTCACCTGGCTGTTCTACAATTTTGGTGACGAGAGCAGAACACCGATTCTCCTCTGAGAAACAGTGTTACGTTTCATTTTCACGTTGCACTCCGAGTCATGCGTCTCTCCCTCATCAGCACACCGTCCGTGGAGACTCATTGAAGTTCACACTGATTCACACTGATTCACTAGATTATCAATCAGTGTTGCATACACATGATGCTCACCAGCTGTTTTTTCCAAGAGTGGCAGATTTAATCTTTGATAAAGTCCAGAGGCGCTCTCTTGTGTCTTGATAAGTTATTACAGGTATTGTGTTTGGATAGACTCATATTAGGGCCAATTTTAACACTATGTATGGTTGTGTTCTTTCTTATTTTTTACTGGAGTGTCTCAACCAAAAATAGCAGCAGCACTTACAACAGCGGTTCCCAACCTCTTTCATTCGTGACCCCTTAAAAATATAGTTTGTCGCAGGTTATGGCCACGAGTTGTAAGCAGTTAAATAAAAGAGGGATTTCCCTTCTTGGATTGTTTTATTTGAAGGATTTGTGAGGCCTCAAAGGTGAAAATATCTAGCATTTTTGCAAAGAAAGAGGTAAATTTGAGAACATTTTTAAAATAATGCATTATTTTGTATGAATCTGTACACCCCTTAATTTATCCTGTGTTCTTGATCTACAGGTTGGGACTCTGAACAAGACCAGACCATCGGTTATAAAACATGTAAGACAGACTTCTATGAAGAGCATAGCAAAGATCAGAAGGATAAAATGGATCAAATAACAGCAATACATATATCATAATAAGAAATGTGAAAACAGATACACAATAAATTTAAAATCTTATATATATTATATTCCAACCAAAATAAATGTTTAGAAACTCAGACTTTCTTCTAAATCAGAGAGAAGAGGTAGAGACTGAAGCATTTTATGTGTGGCATACATTTAAGAAAAAGAAGTTTCTGTTGGTTTCTATCAAAATGTTGTAAAGCACAGAGTGTCAGTTAATGTGGTGTAAATTGTATGTTGTATTTTTCCAGCATTACTGTAGTTTGCGTAAACTTACAAGTGTCTGGATCTTAGGTTTGGTCTCAAAACCAACAACTAAAGTGATGCATTGAAGTAACCACATTTCTCTACTTGTAAAGTCAGATTCTAGATGACATGATCTATATTTACAGCATAATTCAACATTTCCAAAAATTCTACTCTTTTTTATTAATAATAATAATAATAATAATAATAATAATTTATACTTTATTAATCCTGCAAGGGGAAATTACAATGTTCCCTAAAAATAGGGACTTCTGCATGTTTCCAATTGCTTTTTGTAAAATCTTGTGGAAATAACCTGCTGCAGACTTTGTTTTATTGAGCATTAGTAGGCCTACTGACATGCATTAGATCATTTACAGCTTGCAGTAGCTTTAGGGTTGTTCTGGAATGATAATATATTGACAGAGAGCTGCTTGAATGCCCACAGTGATGTGAAATGCCTGTACGTCCCTGTGTGTTTGGATAGCTGTCTCACTCCCCCCACTGTATATCTCTACTATACAGTGTTTCCTTTTTCCTGTCCGTTCGGACCTCACTATCTTCCCCTCCATCTCTTTTTCCCTCTTCCCTTCTTTTCTTCCACATGTTTACGGAGAGCAGCTTTTCCCTGTTTTGCTGCTTCTTTGTTTTTCATCTGTAGTCCTGTCACTCCCCCACCCCCCACCCCGACTATTTCTCTTACCCCCCTCTCTCTCTCAGGGTTTTGGGTCACATTTGTCACTTCTACATCTAAAAATACCCCCCGCCCCCCCCCCCACCCTCTGACACACTGACCACTGCAGATAGTTGATTGTGCGAGGCTTATATGACACAATCATGTGGAGGGAGTGCTGCTTCTGAGAGGCAGGTGAGGAATGAGGCACCCGGGGGCGTAACTACAGACAGGCAGTGCAGTTGTACTGGGGCCGTGTGGGGCCCCGTAGAGGGAGTCATTGTTTTAATTTGTTCTTTTAAAATAGTAGTAGCAATCTCAAAACTATTCATTGAAATAAATATATGATTTTATTTTCGTTGGTATTTTTGCCATGTACAGATATGCAATGATGATTGCTAGGTAATATGTATGTTGATGTTGACCAATGTCAAGTCTCTATTTGATCATGTGACAAGACAATGTATGGTAGCTGTTTGTTTTTTTTAAAGGGGAACTATGCAGTTTTTTTAGTTTAATTTACCTTAACTGAACAGCTTCGGAGTCATTGGAATGGTTATATGACTTTTTTCGGGTTGAATGGTGGTCGTCTCGCATCCCCCTAGCGCCTGTGAGCGGAAAAACCACCCTTATATCAGGTCTCGCGGTGTAACAAATTGCTTCACGGCACTACACACATACAGGAACCGGCTAGCTATAAGAACAAGGTAGCGATGGAGTTTTTTCACACTATCATCATGGCTGAGCTGGCAAAAAAGAAGCAGAAAGCTAGGAGGAACAGGGAAAGAGGAAATGGCAGACTGACCGAGCGAGGAGTCACCAGGTGAGCTACCCAGGCGCCCCTCTGGTAGCTAGTTTATGCGCAAAATCTGCTATCTGCAAGTCAAGCGAGCATGTCATGCCTTTCAAACATAAAAGCGGCAGATACTAGCGTGCACTAGGGCCCACCTTAAGTACTTTACGCCACTGGGGGCACTTGTATGTGTGTGTACAGTACATCTGAGTACAAGTAGTAGTCTCGCTTTGCCAGACCTTCCTTCACAGCACTGCGGAGGAGGGTCTGGCTAGTCCACACAGCATTTCGGGATGGGAGAAAAACGTGCTCTGGTTTATTGCCATTTCTTTAAACCAATCACAATCGTCATGGATGGGACTAAGCTCCACACGGAGCCGCTGCAAAATAGCCTCGGGAAGGAACTTGTTTTAGGGGAACGTGTACGTTCAAAAGTTGTTTTAGTCGTGCGAGAGAAAACTCAGATTGGACAGAGAGTCTAGCTCTGGATTTACCCTGCAGAGATCTGAGGAGCAGTTAACCATAGTCCTCATAAATCCAGCAGAGTTTAAAATTCCAACACAAACAAAACGGAATGTAACCGACATCTGGCTGAAAAGAGTGAAATCCGACAGAATTACAAGTGCATGGTAAAATCACTGGATTTCAAGTGTAACATCATAGCTTCAACAGTTAATGTAGTGAAGCCTTAACCACCCTAAAAAGCCCTAAGATGTTATGAAACAATGTCTTTAATTTAACTTAATGGATTAAACAGCTTCTGTGGGGTTTGACAAAATTCGAAACCCATTCAAACTATTCAATGACCTAAAACATCTGGAGTTCAAACTAAAAAACATAGCTGTCACCTAAAAAGTTAACATTTTGAAAAGACCATATTTTTCCTAGCAGCAAGCTAACTTTAAATATTTTATAAACTATAGGTAAATATCACACAAAGTCAATAAATTAAAATGATATTGATTTATTTTTTGCTCTACTGAAAGCTGGATACAGAACAAATCATTCAGCATTCAAGTGACATCCAGGTTTTCAATGAGGGCCTCAAGAGTCCAGAGCATAGTTTCACATTTTTAAGGAAAGGACGAGGATGAAGTGGCAAAGAAAGGAGAGGCGACAGGGGGAGATAAGTGCTAAAAAAAGGAGTCTGATTACATGCAAGACATTGACCCTGTTTGTGTAGAGTGGAGAAGGTGGTGGTTTTACACTAAACTGAAATTCCAGCAATATATCTGAAGATATGAACATGTTTGACCAGCAAAGACATAGAACAGACCAAGAAAATCATCCCGTTTCACTATTGCATCTGTACTGATTCTAACAACCACTCTGTCTAAAACAAAGACATCATCATCAGGGTGAGTCTTGTCCAGGTGGCAGAGCATGAAGAAAAGAGTGATTTGCTGCATTTGAATGTCCAGAAAGTTTCATGAGGTAGGCTGCAATTCAGGGCTTAAAAGAACTGGACAAAAACAGTCTCTGCTTGGCTCTTTTTTCCTCCAGTTTGGTTGTGTGGTGTCTCCACTATCGGTTCAGTTAATTGTATGTGCTTCAGGTTCAGCAGGGCGGTCTGGTTGCTGTTTGAGGTGCTCCGAACATCTCCTGCGAGGCGTAGGTGATGTAGAGGAAGCCGTCAGTGTCACTGTAGCGGGAATAAACCTCCCCCATGCTGGAGGACATGCAGGACATGCTCTTCTCTGCCACTAGGAGGAACAGAGCCTGGGTTGAGTCCAGGGCAATCTTATTCCTGAAAGAAAGAGACAGTTGGAGAGGTGGAGAAAGGATGGAAACAACAAAAGATTTTTAGGACAAAAAAGAGAGTATGAGGGGGGCAGGAAGAGAATAATGGAACAACTGACAGCTTGGGGGAGAAAGTGGAGAGAAGGGAGGGTTGCCTTGAGAAGAAAAAGTCTAGAAAACTCCAAAACAAGCTGGTTGAGAAGTAAGGTCTATTGATTCTACGAGCACACAGCGTAGTATTTACCTGAGCAGGCAGAGGAACTGACCCAAGGTGAGCTCGAAGGGAACCAGGAATTTAGTTTTGTCCAACAGGGGGAGAGTCTTTTCACGGAGATAACGTTCAACAATGACCTGAACACAAAAAACACATCTGGGGTAAGCTGCTGGTGCCATCACACACACACACACACACACACACACACACACACACACACACACACACACACACACACACACACACACACACACACACACACACACACATATAAAGTGTGATTAAATGTTTTATATTTGTATGGAAAATCAACTCACAGGCAATTTGTTGGGGAATTTTGTCCGAATGCTGCACACTTCATCTTTTCTTGTCTCTAAAAAGAAATATGTTATACACATTTCACACTTTTAACAAAAGCATCAATACAGTGAGCTCAATGTTTTAATGCAAGCAATGAAATGTGACTTACCGAGGCATTTCCTTTGCTTGAAGGGCATCATCTCCATAGATTTCTCAAAAGGAGCCATGTTTGTTTGTTACTTGGGGCAGTTTGCAGAGACCAGCGGTGATGGAGGCGGCGCAGTGGTCTTTCCCGGGCTGACAGTGAAGTCCCCTCGGGTGGAAGTCAACAAACCCCACTGAGCTGCTCTGACCACTGGTGTTTTATAGAGAAGAAGCTGGGAGGAGCTGAAATGTGACACCAACAAACAAAGACACACTCCTGGTCCTGGTGGGCAGTGTAAATGCACATTCACACATACTGGTTATCTCACTGGGCATTCTCACATCTACTGGTGATATTGGGTGCTGCTGTGTAAACAGGAGTGTAATAAGGGCAGCCCACTATGTGAGGAGCACAAACACCACATGACATGATTCAGAGGAACCTGGTGCCACCACCTTTATCATGAGGTTTAAATGCTCTCCATTCAACTCTGACCTTTGACCTCACTGTTTGATAGCCATGCCGGCCACATTACAGTTGTTAATTCTTGTTTCATCAATGTCTGAGAATGATCGTGATCAATAGTAACACTAAGTGGAGTATTGACATGAAGGCATGGACGGATTATGCCCCTGTACACAGACTTGCAAAAAGCCCTAACATCTTTACCAAGAGCCAGAATTTGTGATGCGTTTGCCTCTTTTTTGTTGTTTCCCATCTCTTTGTATTCATTACACATCTCTCTATGATTTTGTGTCTTTTTGTGGTCATTTTGTGTTTCTTTGTGGTTGTTTTGCTCCCTTTTGTAGGTATTTTGTGTCTATTTGCAGTGCCTTTGCATCTTTTTGTAGTTGTTTAATGTATCTGTGGTCATTTTGCATCTCTTCGTGGTCGGTACTTGTCTCTGAGTGATATATTGCAGGCGAAGGCCAGGGGGGTGGGGCCCTGACACTTTGGGCCCCTGACACTAAAACATCAATTCAGTATCAATACTGGGGCTCTCTCAGGTGCCGTATCTCCAAACTGATACAACAACTCTGTAATAAATCCTTCACGAAAGCTATAATGCTCAGTTTTGAACTGTGTGATCATTCTATGTTTCTAAGACTTTGTGCTCTCCACTGTCAATTAACCAGCTACTGAATGTAAATAATAGTTTAACTCAGATGAGTAAAACATTTTGAGCCAGCAGCCTGTGGAAACATAACCAGGGACGATGCTCTGTTGTGGATGAAGATCACCCTCTGCTGGTTGAAAGGTGGCACAAGAGCAAAGTGCACTGCACCTGTCTAACATGCAGAATAATACAGAAACATAATTGCCTAAATAATCCTCTCTTTTTTTATTGAAGACTGTATGCTTTTTTCTTACTTTAAAAAAAAAAATTGTGGACAGTTTGATATTCATAAATGGTAGGACTTTAAAAAAAAGATTTTAAAAGAATATAAATGCAGTTGCTACTGATTCACTGCCCTGTGTGCCAATTAGTTCATGGTAATTTGATTCATCACATTCACAACTTTATTTAGGATTATGCACCATTTGAACACAATGTACACTAAAATAATAAAGTTTACATAAAACTACATTTTCACCCCATTCCCTTGAAAAAAGACAGGGTCACGTAAATAAGGAAATTATTATATTGTATTTCTGCTGCAAACCTTTTTCACAGAAGACCTTATGTCTTGAAAAAGACTTGTTCCCTAACTAAAGTTGGGGTTTGGGGGGCCCCTGGGGGATCCTACTATAGCCTCTATTTTCACATTAAAACTATAGTATTGTGTACAAAATGATACTATAGCGTACTACAGAGCATGATGAGGTCACTTTGTAACCTCACTATGGGGACACTGTAGGAATGTGAGCATTTGTCCACTGGCATCCTGAACAGTGAAGTTGGACGCTCAGGGGGATTTTTGCATAGGCCTACGTCCATTCGAAAAACTTCCCTGTCCAATCAGTGTGCAGCTCTGTGCAGCGGCTCCTCCTCTCCGCTGCCTGCTCCCACATGTAACGCTATCACCCTCCGTCTGTCTGTTGTTGCATTGTATCATAGGGGACACAGCGTACAGGAGAACAGCACCATGGTAACTCCGTTGGACCGAGAAGCTTATAAGTGACATTTAAAAAAGAGAGGATTGTGTCAACAGGAAATGAAGACATGGCTCGTTGATGTTCCCTCAGTGTACCGGTGGATTCATTAGTTCTAGTCTTGTGCCAGTCAGCAGGGCTGCCTGAAGCTGTAGGCTGTAGCTGCATGGCACGTTAGAGATGGTGATTATATTTTCCCTTTCGTATTGATCCAAGCGGCTAAGTAGGCTACTATGTTGCTATCGCTCGTCCGGACCTGTGTTGCTCTACCTGGAGCTGCACCATAGCCAACTCGTTCGTCTCGTCCATTGCACGGCAAGTGAGCGGTGGTCAGCGGTGCGCCTTGGTTCCGCCTGCCGGGCACTCCGACGAGGATGGCCGGCCGCCGCGGCTGCGTGAACTCGCTCTGGTCGGGCACTGAGCGCGTCCGCATCGGAGAACGCCTCAACGCGACGCTGGCCGGGGTGCTGGAGCTGGAGCTGCTCCGGTGCAAACACCTGGAGATGGTGGACACCGCTCTGGAGCACCGAGCCTCCACTACCGCCAACGCCGAAGAGCCACGGGCGGAGGAGGGGAGCGGAACCCCGGAGGGCGCCGCCTCGGAAGCCAAGCATGGCTCTGCTACATCCCGCAGGCAACAGGTCAGTCAGTGCGTCTGTCACGGAGCTCTACATGACGAGATTATTAAATATGGATGCGGGGATGATGGTGATCTGCCAACAAGCCAGTCCCACTGCGCCTCAGTAGACAGATTTTATCGCTGGCTGGCGGGGCATGGCTGTGCCGAGGGCTGAACACCCAACTGAGTGAGACGATGCCAGGGACCATCCAAGCATGCCCGATAATTTTCCAAATCAGCAGTGTGTGACCGTCACATGGAGCAAATGTCATGGAGGTCAGGGTACCAGGACCAGCTCCTGTCTGGCTGGCTCTGTGCCCTGCCTCAAGGTTAGAAAATAGGATGTGGTGGGATAGGCGCTAAAATCAGGTGCAGGCATTGTCACACAAGCCAGCAACCAGACACTGCTGCAGTTCTTTTGGCTCTGGCCGGTAAGCTCATCAGCTGTAAAGGTCACTTTGGCATCCAGTTTGCATTCAAATCACTCTGATCACAATATGAAGGTAGACTCCGTCACTGTAGGTCATCTGAGCTAAACTGTGCAATGTTGATCTTTTATTGTGAAATCCCTAATGCTCCAGTGAACTGTGACTTTCTTCACAAAGGTTAGGATGGGTGATCTTCAAACACACACATACAATTAACCCATTTCCAATCCTAGTGTTGAGAATGAGGGTAATGTGGGTTGACATGTAATACAGGATGTGAACAGGTCCCATCCTGGAGGTCTGGATACTGGGGCTGTCTGGTCTCTTATTAGTGAACATGAACTACATTTGAACCAGTAAAGTCATCAAGATGAAAAAAATCTGTGCATCCAACAAGATTTTCCGGTTAGAAATGAGAGACTTAATACATGATCTAAAATGGTCACTGGCAAGACAATATTGAATCTATAGAGCTGAAAAATTAGAGGAGGTCAATTAGACGATTGACAGCAACTATTTTGAAAAGGAATATATTTTGGTTTAGGAGTGAGTCACCTTAGGCACTGGGAAACTGTGATGGGCATTTTTCTTCATTTTGTTGACATTTTATTGGTCAAACTCAAGAAAATAATGGTTAGTTTCAGCTTCAGGAAATACAACAACCTGTTATGTCCTTTTTTTCAATCATAGGGCACCAATTTTAACAATAACTGCACCATTCCACCACATTGACAGCCTTTTCTATGAAATAATACTCCTTCAAGCAGTGAAATTGCTCCTTAAAATCAAAATATCAACAAAAAAAAACAATAGACGGACTTTTTTCTATGAACCTAATTCACTGCATTGTACAGAGAGTGCAGTTATGTTAGTCTGTCATTGATTATCTCGAGATCATTTCCAGATTTGACAAACCAGTGACATGACAGGTTTGTGTTGTGTTCAGGGTCTGCTGGTGTTGGTAGTTTTTCTACCTCAGATATTAAATCATTGGCTGCATTAATATCCTTTTATTGTTTTTCTGAGAAAGTAACAGACACTTCATCCTGATCACTTTGCACACAGTGTATTTACACTGTTATGTGTGCCTGATACTACTGTAATGAGCCGTATTAGTCAACAGCTTGCAGCACATTAATACATGTACAAATGTTCTGTCTAAATCAGGCCACAGCTGAGGTCACCTTTTTGCAGAACAGTGTATTTATTTGACACAATAATTACAGGCTTGCACTAAAGGGAAGATAATAATAATAATAATAATAATAATAATAATAATAATAATAATAATAATAATAATACAATCTGTTTTCATCAGTGCAAGGACAGAAATGTCAGTCCCATCTGAGGGCATCTGCATGGAAGGGTGGCTCATAATGTGCCGCCTTCCTTGCCACCCACCTCCCAACATCTCCTCTGTAGTTCCCCCCGTGGTGCTGAGATATCCCATTGAGAGGCCAAGCAGCATTGCTCATTCTCACCTCTGAAGGGAGCTGCCAGTGTAGCAGAGCAGGCTGGCACTCTGCCCTCTGCCCGGGCCGACCTCCGCCAACACAAAACACACAAAAGATGCATAAATGGAGACAAATAGTTGTTCTTGTTGTTGCAAAAGTGACCACATCTAGTTTAAAGCAGATGTTTATTTACTACCATCAATGGGAATGCTTACTGTAAAAATTTCATCCCCAAACACATTCTGTTCATTTGACCTGGAATTCATTACTTACTGCTTTGACAAACGCAGGATGTTCTGCTTTTCAAAATGTAACTATTTTTGCGAGCTGAGGATTAGATGACTCACAACATAATGTGCTCTACTTTAACACCAGCTTTGTTAATTTTTTGTTTTGTTTTTGGAATTAAACTCTTGAAATGTGATTCACCTTTTCTCTCTAATAGCAGAGAGAGGGTAGGAGTTATGACTGTGCAAATCCATATTTGGCAGGTCTGGTCTGGATTATGGCTGTATGGAAGTGATGGAAAAATACAATTTAAAATGACATCTCTTCAACCTTGTGATGTGCTCCAGCATTTGTGACGCATGCAGGTTTTTGAAAGAAATAATGACACCTCAAAAACAAGTGCTTCTTCAACATTGTTTGTGGGAAGAAACATTTAGTTTGTATGAATATGTTTCAATATCATAAATAATTCAGTTGCAGGGTTGCAAATCTGTTTTTATAAGTAGACCCAGCTTTGATTTCCAAATGAAGTATTCTACATGTTTTGTATAAACTAGAAGCAGACTATTTATTTGTAACATTTTAATCTTGTCACACTTTTTAGCAACTCTTCTTGCCTTCAGAATTGGTGTCAAGGCCGAGTTGTTGAAACACTGATTCTTGCTGTTAAGTATTCAAAAATAAAAATCTCCTTACTGAAGAATGCACACAGAGGAAAGGAGTGGGGGAAGGCGTGTGCTGCAGAGCTTCCCTTACTTCACATATACAGAAGAGCTGCAGCAATTAGTTGAAATAATTGAAGGACATAAAATGAAGCAGCAACTCCTTTTGTTAAGTGAAATATTTTCATGTTATATACCCAAATCTACTGGTTTCAGCTTCTCAAAATTTAAAAATGAGTTGCCTTGTCATTTCTTGTTATCTTTGGGTTTTGGGCTGTTGATCGGACAAAACAAGGCATTTGATATCATTACCTTGATCATTTTCCACAGTTTTCTGCTGTTTTATAGACCAAATGTCTAATCAGTTATTTAAGATAATCAGCAGATGAATCGATTCTAAAGATAATTGATAGTTGCAGCTATAATACACAGTATGTGTATGTGTCTCTACACCATATGCAGTGCTGTGTGCACGATTACTGAAGGCAGCCTGTCTTGAAATTAGGTTTAGTATTGGAAAGCATCATCTTACATGGAGAGCCATTACCCTGACTTGTGGAGTGAGACAGCTTTTGTCTCTTGGTTCTTGCCTCGGGATCCTTTTAAGCTCACCTGGGGAAAAAAACAACTCTACTTTTTATGTGCAATGGAAGATTCACCTGAATGTTTCAGAAAAGCTGGAGAACATATCACTCCACTCGGCTGGCAAAGATGAAACGTTGACTGTCTTTAAATTTCAATACCACATTAATAATGCATGAAACAATAAACACTGCTGTGTAGAACAAGCAAGTACTTCTCACCAAACACTCGCTCCTGTTTGACCAAATGACTCTGCCTCAACATGGCAACCACTGCCATTTGTCTCGCTGTAATGACATAATGCACTTATTAAGAGGAGGTATGTTGCTTGTGCAGCTGCGATTGCTAGCATTATTGTCCAATCGACCCATACATTTTCTTCATATTGTTCCAGAGGGGCTGTGCTGCTCCCTCACATGAAGCAATATCATATTACTGAGCTCTGAGCAGACCCCCACCCACTTGTCTGTCCTATGATTTGATCATGCAGGTCTCTGTGTAACATTATATCCTGTAATGTGCAGTGCATTACATTGTTGGAGAATTATATTGAGGAGATGGACATTTTTGTATATATATATATATATATATATATATATATATATATACACACACATACAAGGGACTTTTTAAAGGGTTAATTCATATCTTTAAATAGACTTAAGTTGAGGCCCATAGAAGTGCAGAATGATAAACATATGTTCTTTTATGGCAGTAAGAAGAATTTGCAGTGAGTGGGAATTAGCGGGAGAACAGACAACAGTTCATACATGCGAGCGAGAGTCACAACAAGCCTGGATTGTGTGTCCTCAGGCTGAGTTAAACATTTCGGCGAGCCTGTTGTAGTGTTGTGGTTCTGTGTGGGAGGAGAAGCGAGTGAGAGTTAGAGAGCGAGCAGCTGTAGCTATGGTGAGCACGGGGCGGCAGGCTCGAAGGATATTACAGAAGTGGGGGGGGGGGGGAATTATTTGTCAAGGGGAGTGTGGGGGAGGTGGGGGTCCTTCAAGATGCCCTTCTCTCTCACCCGGCAACCGCTCACCCACTCCCCACCTCACCCTCCCTTTACCGCCTTCACTCACTCAGTGACTCACTCTCTTATTTCTCTGTCTCTTTTTCGGTCCCTCTCACTCAATATTTTTTTATTTTTTGGTCACCCACTCGCCTCGACTCACTTTAAAATCCCTTGGAAGAAAAAAAACAAAACAAAAAAAAAAGAGAAAAAAAAACGGGACATTCACTAATTCACACAGAAAAAGGGGAAGAAAGCTTATAACAGCTCAAAGTCTGTAACTCTTTCTCCCACTTCTTTTCCTTCCTTCCCTTTTTTCTCCTCACTCCATCCCCCTTCCCTTCTGCCGCTCCGGCTGCTCTTTGTTACGTCATCTGTCTTCTCCCATTATCTTCTGAATCCCACCCCTCTCTCCTGTCACCCCAGCAGTGAGTCACTACCTGTATTGTTTCCTCAGTAACAAGAGGATTGATCAGTGCCACTCACAGTGTTCTGTTGTCTGGGCTCGATCAGTCAAATGCAGGGGCGCCTCTTGGCTGCTGTCCTGGAGGGATAGGGGATTTGTAGGATAATTGGAGGAGGGGGGTTCCTCCACCAAGCGCTTACTAATCTAACAAATGGAGGCACTTTGCTTTACTTAAGTGTGTGTGTGTGTGTGTGTGTGTGTGTGTGTGTGTGTGTGTGTGTGTGTGTGTGTGTGTGTGTGTGTGTGTGTGTGTGTGTGTGTGTGTGTGTGTGTGTGTGTGTGTGTGTGTGTGTGTGTGTGTGTGTGTGTGTGTGTCCGGTAAGCGGTGTGACGTGACCAGAGCGTGTCTGGTAAATGATATAATGTCTTTTCACACAGGTCTAACTGTGTCTCTAATCTCACAAAGACAAGCAGTGCCAAGGAGTTGTGGTTTTAAAGCAGTGGCTTTATTGTTAATGGTGTAAAGTAACTTAATACATTTACTCAAGTACTGTACTTGTATCTTACTTAAAGCTATAGTGCGTAGTTTCTGTCTCTGAGGAATTCTAAGTAATGACAACAGCACTGTTGGCGCATCCACATGACTCAAGCCTTCCGTGATTAAAAAAAAAAAAAAAAACCATAATGGACTCTTCAGAAGAGGTAATTCTCTTCACTCGAGTTTCTGCATGCAAAAGTCGCCGGATGACACAATCTTCTGAACATAGCCATACTGAGAAACACAGAGAGAGTTGTGTGGAGCTGATAGTCTTAATTAGCTTTGCAGCAACTCACATGTCATTTTTCTGTATGGTTGTAAATGCAAATTTGTTTCTGCACTTATTTGATTCTTGTAATTTGGTAAAATGATCTACACATGTTTTTACTTGGTTGTCCTTTTTATCCACATCACCAAACATTTTATTTCCCCAAACAAATATGTATGTGCATATAATCATAGTTACAGTATTTAGATATTGTAGTCAAAGATATTTGACTCTGTCAATATTGGTCAGCCCTCACCTGTCACATGTTTTGTTTTTATCAGGCGCCGTCTCCCTCAGATATAGTGGTATTGCCCTGTCAGAGCAGCTCAGAGTACTGTGGCAGTAATTCAGGGGATGGGACAGTCCACTCCTCATCTGGCAAGGGGAGTAACTCACGCTGGTCTACTCTGTCCTGGGACGCACCCTCTGACCTGCTCTCTCCACCAACACCAGACCCCAGTGGAACGGTCCATCTGGACAGTGACTCCAGACCTAGTTCAGGTAAACACACACACACACACACACACACACACACACACACACACACACACACACACACACACACACACACACACACACACACACACACACACACACACACACACACACACACACACACAGTGTGTGGTCCACAGCACTGACCTGAACAGTGACCAACACAGTTTGTCACTGTCTGATATCACTACAGCTCACCTTGTGTAAGAGAAGCCCCATTAAACATTAACCGTGTTCTTTTTTACTTTTGTTTACTTGCTCTTACTCTGGGACTTGGCACTGACTCTCTCTCTTTCTCTCTCTTTCTCTGTCACCTTTTCAGTCTTTCTTGCCAAACTCTTATCCACTCCCATTGTAACTGTGGTCTCTGTATCACTGCACCCAACTCAGACATTCCTCTCCCTGCTATGCACTCATGTATGGCTTCTTTTATACTATTAAGTAATTCAACTCAAACCTGAAAGATTATTTTAGATTATTTTAGGTTTGAAGTTAGTTTCATGCCTTATATTTATTCCTCCAAATCATAAATTATAATGTAGATTTGAGTGATATTTTTTAAGCTACTGCAAGTGTTCACAGCTGTTTTTGCACTGCAGTACCTTCATGTTAATTGTTAGTCAAACAGTGGATCCAGTACTGTGACGCCTTTCTCCTGGAATTTATGTTACTGAAGTTTGAGTTTCTGTAGGTGACGTCTTTGTTTAGCTAAGTAAGTTTTTACTGACCGTACTAACTGTCTTTATATATATCGAAACAACATTAACCCTTTTGCTCCAGAAAAAATAATTTCTTTTCTCAGGAAAGACCTACCAGATAAAGAGTTTATGAAACTGCAAGCAACATGTGTATGAAATTGTTGGATGGTTTTTTTGTCACTGTTTTTAAATTAAATGTAACATAACAAGTAGTGAAAAAATAAATAATGTCAGTAACAGCACATAATAGGAGTTGACTAAGGAATAAGTACACCCCCTAATTTATAGAATTAATAAGAAATACAAATGAAACAATGGTCTTTAGGCGCCCCTTTTTCCTGGCCTTCATCATTAGCTCACCTGAGTATTATAGGAAATGATTGGAGATTGTCGCTTAGATGTTAGCATACGCATACATTCTGAATTTATTTTCCTCTCTTCCTCTCAAGGTTTCTATTCAGTAAGCGGGAGCTCGCTCTCAGACTCTTGCTACTCTGTGTCCAGTGACGCTGCTCAGGGAGGCTCGGTGCCACCGGCCAGACCCCTGAAGCTGTGGGAGCAGGTCCCTCTGTCTGCTGACAACACTGACATCCTGTGGTCAGAAGGTGCAGTGCAGCAACAGCAGCCTGCACTGCAGAGCAGCCAGGAAGATGCTGAACCAACAGAAGGGACACCAGCTTCAGGTGAGCTGGACAATAGATCCATATCATGTAATGGATCCATGTCATGTAAATCCATCCGTGTAAATATGACTTTGCAGCAGTCAGCTGAAGCTGGTTCAAAAAGGTCAACTGAAGACGGTTCAAAGCAGTGCTCTGGCTATAAACATCAGTGGAGCTCTGAAAAGAGATTAATGTATAAATATTATGGAATGATGACCTAAAATAATTTTAAAAAATGTTCTTTTTCTCTTGTCTCTTACAGTCCAAAGTGACATTGAAGCGGCCGGTCTGAGCTTTCTGTCTGACCTCTGCTCAGGACTCAGTGACTCCCTGATTTCTTCCCTCCTCCCGCTTTTCGACCCCACCTCCTCCCTCCATCCAAACCCCCAGCTGGACCCTCGCTACTGCACCGACCTGGTGTCCCGTCGGACCAAGGAGGTGTACCCCTACCCAAGCCCGCTGCATGCTGTCGCCCTCCAGAGCCCCCTCTTCACCTCCCAGAGCCAAGAGCAATCGGCCTCTCCGAGCCCTGAAGGACCCCAACTAGATGAACCACAAGAGTCCAACGCTGATCCAACTCTGCCTCAGCAGCCTCAGCAGCCTGGCCAAGCTTCTTTCACCCAGCTGGAGCAATACATATCTCGACTGGCTCGCCAGTACCACAGCCGGGTAACCTCCTCCACTTCCGATTTCACTTCAGCTGCCACCCCTGGTCAAGTCAGGCACAGAGGCTTTTGTACCCCTGGCAAAAATCACGGTTCGACCCAGTCCCTTTCTGCCTTTGAGAGCCGCAGTACACCCTCCACCCTGCCAGGGGGCAGCATCACTCCCTGTAAGTCGCTGCTGGGAAACTCTGCCAGAATCAGCCTCAGCACCACTGGGAAAAAAGCTACTAGAAATTCAATCAACCTGGGTAACCTTCCTTCAGCAACCGGAGAAGACTTGAACATAAATCTGCATCTCAACCTCAACTTGAACCTGACTCCTGGTTTAAATTCTAGCCGGGGACTGGTGGACAATCCCAAAAATGGCAGCTGTGGAGCTTTGAGGAGCGACCTTTCTTCAACTTCCACGGCCTCTGCTACATCACTCTCCTCGACTACACCCACCCCAGCACTTAGGGCTCGCCCTCGCATTTCAACATGTCCAAGCAGCCTGAGCCACCGCAGTTCCCTGGAGGTCACTTCAGGGTCTGGACCCACTTCTGGATTTGGGTCATCTGTATTCTGTCGCTCAGTAGACTGGAGCAGCGGTGCTCCACCTGAGACTGGGCCATCAGTGTTTGGTTCAAACTCCGGATCAGCTCCAGGGTCTCAGCGCAGTAGTTTGATCCAAGAGTCCAGCTCCAGTCCCAAGCTGAGCGAAGACTCCCCCATGGTGGGGGAGATCTCACGCCTCTCTGGCCTCTCTAGGGCTGTTGTGGTGGGATTGATGGAACAAGGTGTGGAGCTTGATATTGACTGCTTCCAAACAGATCCTGCAGGTGAGGTGAGGGGTCACAATAAAACCCACCTGAAAGCCCAGACAGATCATTCACATGATTATACTAGACTAACCGACCTAAATCCCCAGAGACCAATACAGCTGTCTCTCAGTGTCACCCATTCTCCACAGTCTCAGTCTAGCCTCACCCCTCCTCTCTCACACTCCAGCAGCCCCATACACCCCTATCAGTCCATCCATATTCCCTCCTCCCACTACTCCTCACAATGCCACTACCAGCAGATCCCTTCCCCGTCTGACCTTCCCTCTTCCACTGCCTCCTCCCCTGCCTCCCACCCAACCACCAGGGCTCGTTCCCCTCCCCGGCCTCTCCAGCCATCTCCTCTGGGTGCCACCCCGCTCTCTGTTTTCCGACGGGATGCGCCCTTCCAGTGCTCCCTGCCTCGCACCAATACAAGGAGCTCTCCTTTGGAGCATGGCGGTATCCAACCAAGGGGTGGATCACTTCGGCAGAGTGGGGGTAGTGGTGGGTGTAAGAGGGTGGAGGGGGAGGGGCTTTATAGAGGAAAGCATGCCTCCCACAAGCTGATCCGGGCAGCCACAGTAAGCAGCTATGCCAAGAGAGAGGAGTATAGCTCTGTTTGGGCTGGGGAGCAGGAGAGGGAGCGATCAGCAGTCCAGACGCCCAGGAAGACCTCCAACAAACTCTGGAGGGGCTTTGAGGGACGCCTCTGGAGCAAAGAGTCCGAAAGCGAAAGAGAGGAGATGGACAGAGCTGAGTATGGTTACGGATGGAGGAGGAACAGCGTTGGAAGCTGGAGGAGGGAGCATCGAAGGATGAAGGCTTCATCTAGCAATAATGACAGAAGGCCAAAAGTAGAGAACTCCCCCATCTTCTTAAAGAAGAAGGGGAAGGAAGATGGGGAAAGACGCAGCACCAGCCTCAGGCTTTCCAGGAGGGCTTTGTTCAGGAGTGAGTCCCAAGGCTTGCTGGTGTCTCGTAACCACGGCGAGGAGCCCACAAAGCGGGCACACTGGGTCTCCTCATTAGATGTGGGGCAAAGTGGCATTGGCCACAGCAAAGACGAAGGCATCAGACTGCTGAGAGCAAAGGAGGAAGACAAACGCCTGTCCTCCACCGCCAGCCTCTTTAACCTCTCTCGCTCTCAGAGCCTGGAAGGCAGCTGCCATTCCCTCTCCCCTCTCTCCTCCCCTTCTTTCTCTCCATCCCCTCCTTCACGGCTGTCCCTACAGCGCTCTCGATCACTGAGGGACTTGGGGAGGAGAGTGTTTGGCTCCATGAGGTCCCTGAGTCTCAAACGGAAGCCATCCAAGAAGTGACACATGTACAATAAATAACCATCACAGTATATGCATCTTCCACGTGTTAAGTTCAATACACCAGTGAGTGATGAGTGTTTGGTATTATATTTCATGTAAAAGGAAGTGCCATCATTTTAAACTTTCAAAGACTTAATGATTGATTAGACAAACACACTGGTTTTATAATACTGGCCATAAGATATCTGCCAGTCCTTTAATCCACTACCAATATGATGGAAGTTCCTCTCAGGCACATAGTTTGTGAAAAGCTATTCATTTTGCTCTTGGCTCACATCATTCATATTGGTAATGTTTTTGTACATTTTTAAAGACAGACTCTTTTTATAGCCTCACAAAAAAACTACAAAATGTCTGTCGATTTTCTTCGAATAGGTTCTGCAGCGCAATTACAGTGCGTTGCAGCCAATTGATTTCGCTGTCTCCCAAATTCTTTCCTCATTGACAATGCATTAATTGCGCACCCTACAGTAGCAAGCAAGAGTGCTGTAGGGTGCAGCATGGCCCACAGATAAATGTCAGTGAAGAAAACTTAGGTGACAACTTCATATATGGGTGAATAATTCCTTTTAGGATCTGGAAAGAACTACAAACCTTTTAAAATGTTTATTAGTGTGGGTTTCAGGGGCGTTTTTCAGTGTGTCAATGCTGTTTCAAAGGATGTAACATCTCAACAGAACTCTATTCTTGGCTAAAAGTAGCCCAATTTAAAGATATTGAATATGAACTCATATTGGCTATAAGCAGAATCATCCTGTAACCATGAGTATGAATACGTATAATGTACACTCCCCTTCTGCATGCTGCTCTGTGACTTGTTCAGTGATAATAGCTATTGTGAGAATGTGATAATCCTCTGTTTATGGGCAACAGTGCCTCTGAAGTACAATCATATTGGTCAGATAATGACCAAAACCAAGCAAATACTCTTTAACTTGATATTGTGCTCAGGATTTTCAAATATTGAATGATTAAAATATTGAAGTTATTTGAGACAAAATGTGGCTTCTCATGGCTTACAATTAATAAAAGAAATATATGTATAACTAAACTTGTACTCTGCCTGAAATACCTGTATTATATACAAACTTTTACAATGAAATGAGTTTAAAAAGAGACATCAGAGCTTGGATGTTATTTATAAAAAAATATTTTATTTGAAAACTCACAAAATCAACATTCACAGCACTGACCAGACACCTGTAATCATGAAGGCATAATCAGAACTTTGAGTAGTGCATGACGAGTCTCACTTTAGCTTTCAGAGGCATTTTTCTGAAATATCCAAACTGAAATACAGCTCTGCTTCCGTGTTGCTAGGAAACTAACTTCCCCATCCTCTTCTATTTTCAGCAGCGACATCTTTAGTTTCCTATTGACCGCTTCCCAGTAGTCTGTATACTTGCAGTTCTTACTTTCCTATGCTCACCTAAAGGAGACACAGCAACATTATTCAAGATGTGTCAACATTCTTCAGTTGGTTTGTGATCAGTTGAGGATGAACAGTCTCTCTCAGTTTGAGGCTTCATTTGGTGGGTTGAGATGGCAGGCTCAAACTCCTTCACCAGCTCTGTTGGTTTGGTTAATCCCTTCTCCGGAGCTGCTCTTCAGGCTGGTGGAAAACATGCCTCGGTACATGGCCTTCTCTTTTTGCAACTCTTGATTCAGTTTTTCCTCAGCCCTCTGCAGATGTTTCCTAACATTGGCATCTGCGACGGAATAATATAGAAGTTTTATTTTGGAAAGGCATACTTTCCTTTATCCCACAGGTGAATGTTGGGAGAGAATCTGCAGGATAAATTAGATACTAGAGACAATACATTCTCACAAATTCTGTGACAGAGCCAGCTAACTCTTAGCAACAAAGCGAATTTCCCAAAATGTTGAACTATTTCTTTAAGGTAATAAATAACATTTCAAAGACAAAACCATCTTGACAAATCTTTTTCTTCTTCTAAGGGCATTCTACTATTCTAAGTGGTTATCAAATATGAAACAGAATATATACATTAACTGTCCACAGAGAAGGAAGTCTCACAAATAAGAACCAATGGGAACTACGTACTCATTGGAGATAAATAGCCATCTAAAATGATTTGTGAAAACATAACAGACATATTGGCCTAAGCCTGCTGTGGACGACGCTGATGTGCTGACTCTTTTCTTACCATTAGGCTGCTCTCTGCAGGCCTGGGTGAGGTACTGTTTGGCAGTCTGTGCATCTCCCATCTCCAGAGAGGCTACTCCTGCCCTGTACATTGCTTTGACATCACCTGGTCGCCACTGCAGCACCCGCAGGCTGTAGTCCAGCACACGAGAATAGTCAACACTCTGTCTCTGCAGCAAACAGGCTGAAAGAGATATGTTTGTACATTTATAATACTGTACATACTGTACCCAGATGCCAATTTCCCTCGTAATGCAATCAATGAAAAAGCTCTTGTTAAGGACGTCACCTCTTTGGAGCGTCACTGAATTGCAGAGGGATTTGTTGGTTGGGCATTTTCACATTGAAATGATATTAGGACTCCATATAAAACTAGTAACTACATGGAACAACTTAACTTATACTCTGAAGAGCTACTACTTGAATACATTTTAACAGATATATTTAAGTCAAAGCTAGTACTCTTTTCCCCCCTGGACTTTGCACAGTTGTGATGTTTTATCTACCAGCTAAGTTGTTGTAGCAATCCACTTGTGTATTTCTCAGAAAAGCCTCCTGTTCAGGTGCGAGAGCAGGTATCTCAGGTCCAAACCCTTTCACTGACGCCATCACATCAGAGTCGAGGCCTCTGAGGACCAGCAGAGCTCGGTGATAACGCCCGATGGCTGAGCGAACGTTTTTCTCCCTGTAGAGAGCATTCCCTTCTGTTTTCATTTGGGCTGCTTCCTCTAGCAAAGTCCAAACCGGCTTTGCAGAGGTCTGTTGGTGTCCAGAAAAGCTTGGTTCTGCTGCTGCAGCTGCTCCCTTCACATCCAGACTCTCATCTCCTCTCCCAGCCTCCATTTCTGCAGGAGAGCTAGCTAGTTAGCTGTTGAGATCAATATACAAATACTGGTTTAAGTGACCTTTATAATAGGCACTGGTTTTAAACGTCAAACTCTCCCAACTTTATTAAAGTGTAATACTAAATTGCTGGGATGCCCCTTTAAGTTGGATTGGGTATCTTACAGAGTGACGAATCCACATTAAATACCAAGTTAGTCATTGTCATTATGAAACCGATAACGTTACAGAACAAGATAATGAAATGTTGACCAATCCACATTAAATACCAAGTTAGTCATTGTCATTATGAAACAGATAACGTTACAGAACAATATAATGAAATTTAGCTCAAGAGTAAAATTAATTTTGGTGTAGACGTCTTCAATTCACATAATCAGTTCTACACTGTATGAGGTGTACGCTGGTTTCAGCAATTACCCTGAGTTTAATGGAAGACAAGGGGTAACGTTACTAACTGACTATTTCCATGCTAACGTTAGATGACAAATCTCTGCGTCGACCTGCCTCTCTGGTGAGTTATGTTTCGTATTGATGTCTGAGAGAATTTCGTTAATATTGCAGGGTTTGTGTATCAGCACTTTGGGGACACTTAACGTTAAATGCTGCGCAGCGCTGGACATATCGTTAGGTCTGCCAATGCGAAATTGTCATTAATGGCATTGCTAAGAAAAGTTAGCTTCTTTCGACACGCTTTGAGTCAAAACTCGACTGACTTTAACGAACGTCCAATACCGTTTCAGCAGATCGTTAACGGTTTGTAGCTTAGCTAAGTTACAGCTAACCGAGCTAGCAAAGTTAATGTACCATGCTAACTTCACATACTCACACACTAGCTAACGCTCATTCTGTTCAATTGAAGATTTCTAGCTACACATTTTAACGGTTTGCTACATTAAAGCGCAATGGATAAACTGTTCACCTTATACGCCACCGATAAGATAACCAGCGGACAGCTACTTCTTGCAGTCGACAATCATTCTGCTGCTATAACGTACAGGCGCTTCCTTGTTTTCTTAAGAAGTGGTCAAAACTTCAACTTCACGCAGCGTTACTGCCTCAACAAGGCCGAACCAGGAATTACCAGTACATAAACACTAAATATGCTCTCTCTTTTCTTGGGTTATGTGCACTGTAAACAAACTGAACTTTGAGTTAGATGTTAAACACACCTTACTTGAAAACCATATGTTAAGTGGGGCAATTACATACCCATATAAGGGTGTTTACGCTGTATACACTATAACATCCATCAGACATAGGCCTAATACCTAATTCAACTTATTTATTTTTATAAACCACGTTGAGGGTTTGGGATAGGATTTCTGTTGCTGGGTGGGTGCTGAGAGTAACAGAACACACAGGCATATAGGTATCTTGTATCAGTAACAGGTTTAAATGAGCACAATGTATGGCAAAAATAATGGTATGCAGATGGACAAATACCTGCTTCCATCCAGCTAAATGCAGGCCCAGGGTGTAGATGTCACAACAAAAGGGAGGGCAGTGTATGGTCTATCGATTTATCCAACAATTGCATTCATCCCATTTATAGGAAGTTTCACATTTTAATTTATTTATCTTATTATGACATTTATGGATTGTAGTTCAACATAAAATCTGTATCATGTACCAGTAACAAAAGTAGACATTTAATAAAACCCCACTGAAATAGAAATTACATCAAAGCACAGTGGTGGAAGAAATAATCAAATATCTTACTAAAATAAAAGTAGCAATACCACACTGTAGAAATACTGTTACAGGTAAAATACCTGTATTTAAAATGTTACTTAAGTAAAAAAGTATAAGTAAAAAAAGTATTGGCAATAGAATATACAGAAAGTAACCAAAAGTAAGTCATCGTCATGCAGAATGGCCCATTTCAGAACAAGGCATGTGTTATTATTGGATTCTATAATTGATGCATTGTGGCATCAGTTTAATGCTGCAGTTGGTAATTGGTAATTGTAATTACTTTATATATTGTGTGTTAGCTTGTAAATTTCCCATCGGGATCAATAAAGTCTAATCTTAACTTATAATAAAACAATTATGTACAGTATTTGTTGATTATATTTTGTATTATTAAATAAATGAAGTTGAGTAAAAAGTACAATATTGCCCTCTGAAGTATAGTGGAGTAGAAGTATAACAGAAAATAGAAATACTCAAGTAATGAACAAGTACTTCAAAATTGTACCTAAGTATTTGGACTTGAGTAAATATACTTAGTTACTTTCCACCATTGCCAAAGCAAGTATTATAAATTCACTACACATGCACTTGTTGCAAGAGATGAATTCTTACACCATCCTGTCACCAAGATTATCATTTTACAAAGAGAAAAGTATTTGGTATAAAAATAGAGACATGATAAAATATCACCATACAAAACACGTTAGCATCCCATTAAACCATTTTTCTTTCAATCCTGCCGATTTGTAGTAAACATTAATTCAGTCTCATTCTGATCTTCAGTTTTCTCCTCCTCGTCTGTTTTGGTGGTACCATTGCTCATTAGCATTAAGTTCTGGGTTGGTTTGTAGGTTTTCACTTTAAATACGTCACACCTCTCAGGAATCAGTCCTTTATTGAAGAGCAGTGAGGCCAGGGAGGAGAACAACAAAGTGGCAAACATGTTGGACAACATGCAGATCGTCTGAACAGGAGAGTGCTGGACATATATGCCATCCTCAAGAGTGCAATCTGGAAAGTGGAGAACAATAGGCAACCCTATCGATGGCTCGCCGCTCAGCACTCTCAATAATACTCCTACTAGCAAGCCCATGATGGAGCCGTAGCCATTGGAGATGTTAAAGAAGAGGACGCAGACGAGTTGAGGGAACATGATGGTGTAGGTTATGCCTGAGCCCAGGATCCAGAAAACCATAATGCTGTTGTGTATGAAGGTTAGCGCTGTACCAGCCAAGCCCACCAACACCACAGTGGCACGGATTACCCACTGGAGCTCCCTTTCTGATGCCTGCAGGGGGGGAAATGCCTGTAAGCTGAAACCGAAATAAAACCCACAAGCTTGCTCTTCTCCTCAGGTCTCCTCTTACCTCGGTCCTGAGGATGTTCTTATAGATGTTGGATGTGAAGATGGAGGCGGCTGACAATAGAGCCGAGTCCGTTGATGACATCACGGCAGCAGCTATAGCTCCAATACCAATGATGGAGATGTAGTGTGGTGTGAGGTGCTGCAGAGCAATGGGCAGAACCAGACCGGCCTCTCCACGCTCGTATGGGGACGGGGAGCCATACACAGTTGTGTTCCAGTCTGACACAAAAAATGCGGCATACATGAGCATAGTATCGCTTCTCTTTTCTAGTTAAATCCATTGCTTTACCTGTTGATGCTGCGACTGCTCCAATCAGCACGGATGGGATTCCGAGTATGAGGATGAGGGGAGCTGCAATAAAGCAGGTGATCCTGGCTGTGGCTGATGAGGCAGCTGACAGGGTCCTCTGGTGGAAGTCCTGATATCCAAGGTTACCAAAAGCCTTCGAAAAACAAACACTCTTACACTCTAGTGGCCTTTAAAGTGCCATAGACACCAAGAACAATAACTATAATGATGTGAGCATCCACACCACTGAACGATAATGTTCTAGAAACAGGGTCGTAAAGCATTGTGCTGTTTGATCCTCTATATATATATATATATATATATATATTTTTTTTTTTAAAAGGAACGAATAGTCAAATATTCGTATTTAACAGCCAGATCCGATTCAACTGACAAAATTCTGAGTTGGGTACAGCCCTATTACACTCTGTACATTGAGGACAACAATAGAAATAGGTCTTGTGTGTGTCATCCTGACCATTAGTAGTTGTGTCACTTAACTTCTTTTTTTTTTTTAAAGATCATTTTTAGGCCTTTATTTGGATAGGACAGCTTAGACTTGAAAGGGGAGAGAGAAGGGGAATGACCTGCAGCAAAGGGCTGCAGGTCGGAGTCAAACCTCCGGCCGCTGCATTGGGTGTAAACCTCTATATATGTGCGCCTGCTCTACCAGGTGAGCTAAGCAGGGGCCCTTTAACTTCTTTTTTAATGGCCACGTGATTAGAATCAGTG
Source organism: Zingel zingel (assembly GCA_023566125.1). Lineage (NCBI taxonomy): Eukaryota > Metazoa > Chordata > Actinopteri > Perciformes > Percidae > Zingel > Zingel zingel. Next base: position 22,458,650 of record CM042323.1, on the reverse strand, counting down.
GAATTTCATATCACACAATGATGTCCTTCTTCTCACTACTGTATGACAGATAAACTGAACAGGAAGCCCTACAGGGCGCCCAAGGGTAAAGTTTTTTTATGCATCCTTCGACAGGCTGTTTTCACAGCAGATATTTTTGACTTGTCAAGGTATGGTCACATAACACTTCTATCCTATGACTATTTCCCATTCGTTTCAATTGAAGCCCTTCAGCAGATGTGCTTAGAAACACTGATGCACTGTGATTGGAATTGGAGAATGTATTATTTTAGTATGTTTTATCACTATTTTTAGTAAAATGACATTTTGATCAATATTTATTTACTACCTGCACCAGAAATATGAAACCACATCCTTTTTCGGGGCACAACGTGGCTGAATTAAAAACTGAATAAAAACGTAATGTGACCGAACCTTTTATATATACTAATGGCCTTACCAATGGCTCTGTTCCACTCAAGTCCCAGTAAGCCATGACAGGGTGACAGTGAGCCAGCATGACCCTGAAACTGAAGCAGCTTAATGGAATTCAGCCATCATTCATTTTATTATTTACACTTGCTTTTCCTACTGTGTAATATCAAAATAGTCCTTACCAATAACAAGAAATTATCAATCCACCTCCACGCTCTTTCCTTATCCACTGAACCAATCCAGGGGGCCTGGTAGGTGAAGTTGAAAGCAGTCTTGGTGATGTCAGCTGAATGGGCATTCATAAGGATGAAGGGTACACATAACCACTGCAGACGAGACAATGAACCACTGACTTAAACATTTTAAAACATGCATCTTCACCTGTTACGAGCAGATGTTTAGAGACTTGTCAGAATGGCACCACAAGCTTTGCATAAGATAATCATAAGATGTTTTGTCCCTCGACAGAAAACTTTTCTCTTCCAACAACAGGGCAGGCTTTATCAAGCTTCAAAATGTTTCTGTCGAATTGTCTTATAATAAGCTTTTGGAAGAAATTATTTTCTATGTAAGCGAGGAACTCACCAAACTGAAGAATATGAGGGTTAGCTGTATGATGTCGGTGTAGGCTACAGAGTAGAGGCCTCCCAGAAGTGTGTAGATGATGGCTACTGCGGCAGAGAGCCAAATGCAAACAGTATAGGGCAAATCCAGGATCACACTCATTGTTGCACCTATAAAAGTAACACAATCACATACATGCTGGCTCTATATAAATGTACTACATTTATAAAATACTGCTCTTTCTGTTTAGCATGAGATCCACTGTGCAGTGTGCCCAATAGTATAATTACATTTTGATAGATGACATATAGCATTTCACAGTTTCAGCGTGTAACTGACACGTGAAATATTGAAACAGACTACACTAACCTAACAAGTTGATCAATACAGGTGACGCAATTTTGTTTTTTCAGATGGAGCGCTACAGTCTCCCCTCACAATAAATAATCTATTTGACAGGTTGACAGGTGATTGGTTTACATCACACATATTTGTTTTAATCATGTTAGGTATTGAAACGTTTCAGCATTTTACCTGGTGATATACTGGCCCAAATACAAGAGCTTGTTTCTTTCCTGGGGGTTATTTTGTTGCACAATACAAGGCTTGTTAGTTTATTGGTGTTGAGTTAAGGCATATTTCACCACGTTTAAAATTAAACATGTGGTGAAAAATATATATTATTTAAAATATATAAATAATATTTTTTTGGAAATCTTGTATGTTCGTCATGGTGCAATAAATTAAAAATTGGTAGGAAGTACAAATTGTATCATTGCAAAATGTAAATTTTTAGAGAAAACTGACGTCAGTGTTGTCGTGGAATTTCCAGCCTACGAACTCAAGCTATTTAAGTTGAGACAGTGGTACCCCAGGTCTCAGTCAGGTCAGTGTCCAACATAATGGCAGTATGTCATAATCGGTCTCAGGCAGAGTAGTAGTTCAACTCTATGTCTCCATAGATGTAACAGCTGTTTGATAAGACAGTGCTGCCTCAAGCATTCCAATCCCACCAAGGCCAGCTCTCAGTTTTCAGTCTGTGCTGGCGTGTTTGGGTTCATGATTAAGGTAAGCATTTGTGTTTATGGCGCCTGCAATATCTTTGTGTACATTGATGGTTCAGCTAAATTTAAAACCTCCGGACATGAATTTAAATACACCTTTAGGAAGACAGGAACTTCAGAAGTTGGGATGGCACTACACTGTACAGTTTAATTCTAAATTCTCCTTGATCAAGATTTCATTAAATAATTCTGTGTAAGTCATCTAAATTTTCCGAACCTTCTTTATGTGTATGAATATGAGTTGTGCTGCTTATACATTTTTCCATAAGTGTGACTTACCTAAGCCAATTAGAGTCCCTGTAACCCATATTATATCAGATATCAGTAGTGCCACAGACAGAACTCCACTTATTGCATTTCCATACTTGATCTGGAACGGGTCCATCATCGTTACATAGTTTTTGTCTCTCATTGTCTTGGCGAAGAAAAGTCCACCTTAACAATTGCATTACACAAAGGGAGACAAGAAAAGTTAGACAAGCAGTCAGTATCCATACCTCCATATCAGGTACAGGATATGTGTTGTCCCTGTGTCCACGTAAAACCAATTCAAATACCATGACACAATTTCATGCGACCAACCATAAAAACCTGGAGGACATTATACAACATCTGAAATCCTCCTCAAGCTGCCTTGGCATTCTGCCAAAAGGCTTTTAACAAATTGTTTCAAATTGTTTGGCCTCAGATCTTCTACATATTGGAAATACATATCCCCTTTTAGGTACATATCTTCCCAAAAGCCTTGACAACTGCAGTCACCAAACTACTCCTAAAAAAAGAACAATCTAGACACGTCACTAATGAGCAATAAAGGTCGATATCAAAGAGTTGGTAACTATTTCCAATATACACTCTTTTTTATATATTGTTTGAAATTGTTTTTAAACCCAGACAGCAATAACTAACTTATGGGCTCTGAAAAAGGAGCGAAAAAGATCCGTTATCTGTAGCTGTATCAAATTCTCACTCCCATCGCGTAAAATACGGACGCATGGTCAGCTGCCTTTGGCGTTGTTATTGATGCTAAAAGTCTCCTTTAGAGTCATATCTAAAGAAGCTTGATCTAAACGCTCTCGGTCGGGACTATTGGTGTCACTTTTGACGCAGTTAGGTTTAGGAAAAGATTGTGGCTGGGCTTATAAAATGGTACGTTTCCGTGACACGCGGAACAAGAACAGGACGGTTGCGTTTAGGAAAAGAAGAAAGGGACAGTTGGGTTTAGGAAAAGAGACATGAACCCTGAGAACGGGGTTAAAGTCCAATGTTGTTTGACCCATCAACCACCCTAACCAACCTCCCTACGCAGCATTTCAGCCTTTCATACTACTCAGTACAATTGTTGCTCTTAATACTACGCCATCTTCAAGCGCCGCGGAGCTGCTGCTCTGCTGCGTGCGTTTTATACACACACTGAAGGGTGCTTTTTGCATTGTATCTGACGCTGAGAGCCACTGACCAAGCGTCCGTATTTTACAAGTTGAGAGTGAGAACGGGTTGGTTCTCTACCCCTACTATGTATGAGCCTGAGCTCAATGTGCATCGTCGCCGCCAGAGTTAATGCAAGTCTACTGGAGAATGAAGGACAAAACTCAGCAAAAGTTGCCACTGCCACGGTTGAATGAGACATGAAGGAGTTTTGAAAAATCTATATTAAAATACATATAGCCTACACATGATGCCATTTTTATGATGCCTGAAAAACTGTCTTACCAACAATGAAAGACATGGCTGCTGTTACCGGTATGACAGCCCAGGTCAGACCCATGGTTGGAGTGTACACGGCCTCTGTCATACCAACGATGAAGCCCCCTCCAACAAATGTAGCTGTAGGAAGCGCGCGCGCACACACACGCACGCACGCACGCACGCACACACACACACACACACACACACACACACACACACACACACACACACACACACACACACACACACACACACACACACACACACACACACACACACACACACACACACACACACAGACCATCACTGATCACATTATAACCCTGCTTAGGCTAAACTGGCCTACTATTATCAATTAGTTATTATCAATCAGTTATATTAATAACTCATTGTACATTTGAAACACCACATAAAACTATTTGTACCATAAAAGAAATCAAAAATGAGTCTAAGATCAATAGTCATGTTTCCAAGTCAACGTATTTTTATGCAAATTTTGAAGTATCTCATTAGAAAATGTTGATGGAAAACTTCCTCAAATTCGCAAAAAAGTTTTTATGCTCGCTTGAGGTGGTTTTTGCCTTTTTCGAAAAAAAGAGTTTATGCGCAAAATGGGAGATGGAAACAGCTTTGTTGAATAAGTTGTGACGTAGCTAACATGTAACTCACATAACTATAGTCCCGGTGACCACCGGATGGAGGAAGGATCAGGATATGGGTCCCAATAAGTGGCAAAAGGTGCGTAGTGGAGTTGCGGTGCGCTATAGCCTGTGCCTCAGCCACGTCGGGTAAATTGACGAATTGGTTCAACACATTGGCCCTGCACACCACATATACTCAGCGGTGAATGGTTGTCTTACTGACACCAAATGTCTCTGCTACAACCCTGTATTCTGCACATGTGGCCAACTTGTACAATGCTACCTCTCTCCATTTAGCAAGCCGGTTTGTAATCTACAACCATGCGTAACGTCAACTTGTGATGAAACTACGTTACCAACTTTGCGTAGTAGGCCTGCACGATAAATCGTTATAAAATCGCGTTCTCGATTCGCACCTGTTCGCGATTTAATTTTTAAATGACTTTGATTTTTTTTTTTTTTCCTTCAATTAATTTATTGAAAGCATTTGATTTTGACATTGACATGTTTTAATTATGTTAAGACATGTTCAAGGAGTTCAGATAGAGCCTGGATCAGGGCCATATTTAGTTCAATGTGTTATATGGCACTATTTTTTGGTAGCCTAGTGTACTTAAATGGCCAGTATGTACTTTATTTTCTTTATTCATTGAAGCCTCTATGTTTACAGACTTGTGGTGATGCGCAATGTGCTATAATTGCAAAAAAAAATCTATGTTTAGTACTGCCAATTAGTTTTGTTTTGTCATGGTTCATGTGTGCAATAAACATTACACTTCGTGAGAAAAAAATCGTGGCAGACAATCGTGATATCAATTCTAAGCTAAAAAAATCATGATTCATATTTTCGCCCGAATCATGCAGGCCTATTGCGTAGTCCAGTTTATTCGCTCTGAACCAGTTAATGGAAACGCTTCTAATTCACATTTTCTTTTTTGCGACATTTTAAAAGTTTGCTTGACAATTAGATGGAAACATGACTACTGTTAACCCTTTGGCGTCTAAGCCATTTTTTTCCCCCAATATTTGGATCGCCTGATTTCATTTTTTGTGTAATAATAATGCTTGTGTAACCTCAACCCTGTAATACACAATCAAGTTATAGACATCATTTTGTTTTCAGGACAACCTGGGCTATCAGGATATGTATGCTGCAGGCATGTCACATGAATGTATAAATTGATCAATGGATTCTATCCAGTGAAACATTTCTTACAAAACGATGTGTGTGCAACTGTAACAGTCACGTTGTTGTGATGTGTAGATGTGTTAGACTTGCAATACTTAACCAACAAAAACGTTGACATCATGACTGTACGATCTATATAAATAAACCATAACTTGCATCACAGTGGGAATCAACATTTGCCTTATTGCGACAAAAAGCTTTAATTTAAAATTTAAAAAATGATGCTCACCTGTCATGGTGAAGACTCCCACTGCCATGCTGATCCCTCTGTTGCCCAGCAGGGTGATCTCTGTCCGGTTTGCCTGCATGCTCTTCTGCAGCCGCCTGGACTTCATGGAGGCCCAGATGCCGGTGCCCAGCACCAACAGGTAGAAGAGCACCATCACTACCAATCCTGGGACGTTCAAGCTCATCGTGCAATGACTGACTGACTGCCTCTCACTGCCTCCCTTAAACCTAATTATTATGTGTTAAAACAGGTTAAAACAAGCAAAGCAGGGTTTCAGTTAGTCTGCACAATCAAGGCGTTGTCAAAATCTGAGCAGAAAAAAACAAGTCTTTCAGGTGTTCAATCTATGAGGAGCAAATTGATAGCGGGAAAGTTGCTTTTGAATCAATTTCAATATAGGCTTATATTTACTTAAAGCCTTTTAGAAATGTGTAGGTTTAGTTGTAGATTACCTACTGTTATACTGTGCTTATAGATTTCATCTTTTTACTTTTTTTTATTTTGCATTCATTTATTCGTCCTTTCATTTCATTGTGATACAACAGACCAAACTATCAATTAAATTACTATAAGGCTGATGAGTCCAAATCAGTTGAAATCTGAAGACATAAATGAAATGTCAAATGTATTTATATTTATTTTCAGTGTAATGCATTTTATTAGTTGTTTTGCTTTTGCTGTAACCAATGATTACATACATACAGTAAATACATACATACGTGTGTGTGTGTGTGTGTGTGTGTGTGTGTGTGTGTGTGTGTGTGGAGTCAGTGAAACTGCTGTGGTTAACAGGGCAGACCAGGCGTGTGGGTAACAGGTTAGACCAAGAGAAACGGACTCTCTCTCAGTGCGAGTAGATATAAAGAAGAACTTTTGTGGTGAATTTACAGTTTCAAAATACATATATGATTTTTGACATTCCCAACAGCACGAAATGGAATCATACGCTCCCATGCCAAATGTGCAGATGCAAATCCTGCATTCTGGTGTGACTTGTGTTCTGCGGACAGTCAGTGACCGTCACATCTGATATGAATTTTGCACTAAAAAGACATTTCATGGCAACGCATTTTTTATCTTGTTTGACTGGACAGCTTCTTTTTTGACATAGCAGCGTTAAAACAATGTATGTAAATTATAGCTTTAAATCAAAATGCTGGGCCCTTTCAGGAGGGCTGCTATAGAATTTGAAATCCCTCCTTAGCCACATTATTTGTAACAAATTAAGGGCATTTTAAAACTTAAAACACACACACACACACACACACACACACACACACACACACACACACACACACACAGATGCACATGTGCCACTGGAAAGGGATGGAAAAAGTGTTCAGATCCTTTAGTAAAAGTACCAATACCACAATGTAAAAACACTCAATTACAAGCAAAGGTTATGCATTTACATGTTTACTTAGTTAAAACAGAAGTTGTAACAGCAAACTGTACCTAAAGTATCATAAGTAAAGTTGTTACATATTGTGTCTAAACAGCCTGTGAAGATGAGTCGAGGTAAGGCTATCTAATGTGTTGGGTATTGTAATGTTCTGCAAAATAATTCACTGTATTTCACAGTCTTACTATACATTTTTAAAATATGCAATGTAGCAACTAAGTTATAGCTGTGTTAGAGTAAAAAAAACAGTAGCCTACAATATTTACTGAAATGTAGTGTTTAGGCTATAAATAAGCACACAATTAAGTACAGTACACTTAAGTAGACTACAGTAAAAGTAGCCTACCTCACAAGTATGTAGGCTATTTAGACCTAATTGTATTCCACTAGTTCTAACTGGAGTGTTATCTGCTGTTAACTGCTGCCCTGAACATGTCTGTTGTAGATTGTCAACAAACATTAGCTATAACGGCTAAGTTCAGCTGGAAATATAAATGTAGCCTAGATAGAAACCGAGAGCTGGCTGTTAACTGTGACATGTTTTTAATAAATCAACTGAATTCATTTCACTCTCTGTTTAACTCACCAGTCTGCTGAGCGTCTGTCGCCTGTCTATGGGACCTGTCTATGGCATGGATTGATTAATCCAGCACTGTCTTTCTATCTGCCTGTCTCTGCCTGTCTGGTTATCGTCCCCTTCTTAAACGGGGAGGGGTTTAGGAGTTTATCACCGAGTAGACACTTGATAGCCCTACAATGACTTCTATATCTCGCTGCTGCCACGATGCTTAAGTTGGCATCCGATTCGCAGCTTCCGATTCGGCAGTTAAGGGAAAATTTAAGGGGAACTTAAAACTGTCCGATTCAGCAGGGAAACACAATTTACATTGCTAAGTGAAGATCCTCCGTTTTTTTAACCTCTTACTGTATTGAATGAGTGTTAGTCATTAAGGTACATTATTAATTATGTCTAAAACGCACTTTTAGATTTGTGAAAGCTTTATTCTATTTGTGAAAATGCAATAAAGGGAGATTGTACTGTTTTTTTTTTCACATATAGACCACATTGGACCAGGTCCAGATCCAAAACCACAATACCTAGACTTGTCAAATCTGGACTACATTATCCCAGAGAGTCTAAGGAGTCTTAAAAACACAGTTTGAGATTTGTGAAAGCTTTGTTGTATTTGTGAAAATGCAATAAAGGGAGATTTTACTGTTTTGTTCATATGTAGACCACATTAGACCAGGTCCAGATCCAAAACCACTACATCTAGACTTGTCAAATCTGGACTACATTATCATAGGGAGGCTAAAGATTCCTGAAAACACAGTTTCAAATTTGTGAAAGCTAAGAATCTTTATCCTCTCTAGGATAATGTAGTCCAGATTTGACAAGTCTAGGTGTACTGGTTTTGGATCTGGACATGGTCCAATGTGGTCTATATGTAAAAAAACAGTAAAATCTCCCTTTATTGCATTTTCACAAATAGAATAAAGCTTTCACAAATCTGAAACTGTGTTTGTAAGACTCCATAGACTATGGGATAATGTATTTATTATTATTGTGTTCTCATAAAGACAAAGCTTTCACAAATCTAAATGTGTTTTATACATAATTAATAATTTACCTTAATGACTAACACTCCTTCAATACAGTAAGAGGTTAAAAAAAAACGGAGGATCAGTCACTTAGCAATGTAAATTGTGTTTCCCTGCTGAATCGGACAGTTTTAAATTCCCCCTTAACTGCCGAATCGGAAGCTGCGAATCGGATGGCAACTTCCCCATAAACCGTGCCGACTAGGTTTAGGTATCAGTATGTCTCGCATTGACAGACCTATCTCCACAGCGCTCTACGAGGGGGGAGGGGGAGGGGGGGGGGGGGGGGGGGGGGGTGGGTGGGAGTATTTGCATTTAGCTCTAAGCTCCTCAACGGTAACCAGTCTGTTGGCATATCAGAGATTCTCTGTGATTTCCTGAAACAGGCTACAGGGCTGTGGAGGAAGGTCTGGCAATGCGAGACTAGCCACAGGGTGATGATTGGGCCGTTTGACCGTAATTTGAATGGTGTATTGACAAAATAAGGTAGCTGTAACTGTGATGTGCACAGTAGGTTTAGTGTAGCCTACTATACTAATAACAGTAGCCTATCTCAGAAGACATTTAGTCAATTCTGAAGGTAAATCAATAGCGTGAACACGTGCAGACACTTTTCCATTTTAAAAACGTAACTAAACAGATACTTGTTAAGTTTTAAATATTCGTGGTGTGTCAAATGGAAGACAATTTAGTGACAACTATTTGTAAATCTGAAGACTTTTTAAGGATATCCTCCAGGTGCTGCGTCATCAATTTATGACAGACAAGATTAATTTCCAAATGTAGGAAGGAAGGTCAGATACATCAACACAAACCTGTCTGCTGCCTATACTGTAAATACACCAGTGTTTAAATGTGAATTATCTATGAAATGTAAAACGTTATCTGGCTTATGAGACTTTGATCTACAGTATCATATCATATATAGCTTTCTATTTCTGGATTGTTTTTTGAAATGTGGATAGTACCCTACACAATACAATGCTTTGTTTGGCAAATACAATGTGTTGGGTGACTAGACTAGATAGACTAGAAAAACAGACAGTAAAGTTGAAGCAGTGATAACTGACTTCTTTGACCAAAGAGTGGACATTGCTGCCATGATTTTCCACTTTAAAAAACAAATATAAAAGGTTTTGTTAAAAATAAATATGATTTAAATGTATAAAATCAATTAATGGCTGAAGGTCTAATTTGGATTTAAGACATTTAGCATATTTTAAGGACCTGCAGACATCCTGACCGCATTGTCAAAATATCAGTCAGTCTCATTTTTTTGTGAACTTTTTAGTGAACTGGAAATATCCAGTCATCTGGCTTCTTGTGAAGTTTGAAATAGGTAGGCTATGTATTTTGAACTTTGCATTATGTGAATGTTGGCCAAATGAACATCTCGCAAGCTCAGTTTTAAAAAACATCCACTCGAGAGTTAATTCAACCCTGTCTGAAACATACTGGACCAGTCAGGTCAGTACATATTTTGACCTTATCAAAACTCCAGACATTAACAATTAGGCAATGTTGATATTTAATGAAACAATCATGCAACAGCATAACTTTTGATAGTTTTGACACCAGTTATAGCTGCCATATTTTTCCAGTTGTGGAAATTGGAAGCAAAGTTGACAGCCAACGTTGATAGTGGTATGTCTATCCAGTTAGCAAAGACTCTGGGTGAAAGACAAAACTGTACAGAAACTCTATTGTCCAGCCTAACATTACTTGAAATGGCATCAGTGTCGAGCTAATTTATCCGTGGGTGGAGGATTTGGTTAGTCATTTTGATGGGGGGGGGGTGTATAATATTACGCAATAATGCAGGACACAGTTGATGTTGTAAGGCAAGGCAAGGCAGCTTTATTTGTATAGCACATTTCAGCAAGAAGGCAATTCAAAGTGCTTTACATAAAACATTAATGGTCCAATATGTAATATATTTACTGTAATAAATCCAACAATGACCCCAATGCATCATCAGATATTAAGGAAACATGCTGAGTTGAAATACTATCTTTTCTGACAACAATGCTAATGCCAGTATTTTTTCCTTTTGAAATTTCCGTTCCGTGACAGAATTTCTGTTTGTGTTTTGGCCTGTGTGTTGTTATCAACTGCCCAGTTTGACAGCCAGGCCGTGTTACCAGATATACCTGTAAAAACGTAAACACAGCGCGCTACAGCTGTAACGTTAGTACAGCCATGAAAACAGCAAACAAACAAACAGGATCAATGGAGATAGATTCTACCCAACCTGTGACGAAGAGCAGGGAATAGTGGGTCCAAACGCAGAGATGAGGCAGGCAGGCAGGAGATGGTTAAACTCAGAGGCTTTTATTGGACAAAAAAATGATGGAAGCAAACAACAAAGGAAGTCCTGAAGGAAACAGGCAAAAAGGTCCAACGTGCAAAAAACAAGAACAGGGAATCCAGAGAGCAGAGACAGGAAACCATGAACTGACCAGGAGGAGATACAAAACACTCTAACAAAGGACAAGGAGAAACACAGAGGCTAAATACACTAGGAAACGAGCAAACCAGGAACAGGTGAGACAACAGGTGAAACACATCAGGGCGGGGCAGGACAATCAACAAAGGCGGGAAAACTGAAAGTAAAACTAGACACGACAAGACAGAAAACAGACTATCAAAATAAAACAGGAAACATAAACAGGGAAATACACAACTAAATATACACAGACCGTGATACACAGGACAGATCCACGCACAGGGAACAGAATAACTAAACGAACACAGGAAACATACAGAAATAACTAAACAAGGCAACAGAAAAATACAAAACCATAACACGACCTAAAAATAAACCAGAGACATAACAAACCCCAGGTAAATATTGGAGATGTATTTGAAAGATGGAGACAGCTTAGAGCATGGCAAGTTGGCTAATTTCCTCCTGAACAGGTAAGCATTAGCTTCAGGCTAATTTATCATGGTGTACATGGTGTAACATAACATTTGTTTATTCACATTGAATTATATAACTAGAGTACCCGAGTTGGTTAATCGCAAAAACAAATTGAGACACAGCCAGTAAAGTGATCCCGACTGATCCTGGCTAATGCCGCCATGCTAACCCTGCTAACTGCTAATGGTACCGGAGGACAAGGCAAGCCGGAGGACCAGGCAAGTGGGCTGCAGCTGTTTACAATGTGTAGCGTGTTCAGCGGCCGTAGCCGACAACAGTGAGTTATTTTAAGCCAAGAGAGGGGGGCTGTATATCGGAAAAAGAGGACCGTGAGTTTGCTGTGCGTTTAGCGATTGTTGCCGTAATTTTAAGCCAATAAAGTGTGTTCAGTCGGATGGAGAGGATAGCAAGGTAGTGTTATTTTTAGCGGTTATCACTGTAATTCTAAGCCAAGGAAGTGTGTCTGTCCGTCGGGGGGAAGAGGACAGTGAGGTTGTTGTGTTTTTAGCGTTTCCTACCGTAATTCTAAGCCGAAAAAGTGTGCCTGTCAGTTGGCTATAGAGCTCCGCGTGAGCATGGGCTTTTATGACTGTCAATATAGCCAGCATCTAGCCATCATGTGGTCATGGAAGAGATCGTTAAAACAGTAAATTGTCTTGTAAGCGGAACCAAAGTTTCACAGGCACCGTTGTAGTACAACAAAGGACCTACAACCTTGTGCTTTCATTGGATAGTCGCGTCACGTTCAACGGATTAATTTGCATAAAGATGGGCATTGGCCAGCTTTTTGACGCGCAGCATTTTTTCAAATGCAGCGCCGCCTTCCCGGGATGCTTTGTGGGCGCGTTAAAGTCGCTTGACGTCACCATAGGAATAAAGTGGAGTGCGGCGTGACAGAAGCACCGCACGGCCCAGTGAATCTGCATGGTCAGCTTGGCAACCTCCGTGAACTTCGAGTCTGGGGAAGAGGGGGCAGGGGAGATGACTCTCTCCAGTATTTATAATTTGTACTGCAGTAATTATTTTAAACACTAGCTGTCAGTATTACATGTTGCACCTTTAAAGAGCAGTTAAAAACTGTTAAAAATACAAAAATGAGAATAAAAGTTACAGTGCAGTATAAGAAATGAACAATTATTCAAAGAAATGCAGCATCAAAAAGAAAGGTCTTCAGCCTTGATTTAAAAGAACTGAGAGTTGCAGTGGACCTGCAGTTTTCTGGTAGTTTGTTCCAGATATGTGGAGCATAAAGCTGAACGCTGCTTCTCCCTGTTTAGTTCTGACTCTGTGGACAGAAAGCAGACCTGTCCCAGACAACCTGAGAGGTCTGGGTGGTTCATAATGTAGCAGCAGAACAGAAATGTATTTTGGCCCTAAACCGTTCAGTGCTTTATTAACCAACAGAAGTATTTTGAAATCAATTATTTGAGGGACAGGAAGCCAGTGTAAAGACTCCGGGGCTTAGTGAGGACTCAAGCAGCAGTGTTCTGAATCAGCTGCAGCTGTCTGATTGATTTCACAAGGAGACCGGTACAAGTTTTTTCCAAATCCTGTTGACACATAAGTCCTTTAACCCTTGATATATTCCTAAGGTGATATAGGTTGACTTTGTAATTGTCTTAATGTGGCTATTGAAATTCAGGTCTGAGTCCATGACTACACCAAGATTTCTGGCTTTGTCTGTTGTTTTTAACATTGTCGATTGAAGCTGAGCTTTTAATAGTTTATCTTTGGCTCCAAAAACAACCCCTCACTTTTTTCTTCATTTAATTTATGAAAGTTCTGGCACATCCAAACGTTGATTAGTTTAATGTACTTACTCAGTTTTGGATTGGACTATAGTCCCCTGGCGATAAGGTTATGTATATTAATGTGTCGTCCGCATAACTATGGTAACGTATTTTGTTGTTTTCCATAATCTGAGCCAGTGGAAGCATGTAAATGTTAAACAGACTAGAATGGAGCCTTGGGGAACTCCGCATATCATATATGTCCGCTCAGATGCGTAATTACATATAGACACAAAGTAGTCCCTATTCTTTAGGTAGGATTCAACCAGTTTAGTACTCTGCCAGAAAGTCCAACCCAGTTTTCCAATCTGTCTAGTAATATGTTATGGTCAACCGTGTCAAATGCAGCACTGAGATCAAATAATACTAAGACTGACATTTTTCCACTGTCTGTGTTTAAGTGGATGTCATTAAAGACTTTAACAAGAGCCGTCTCAGTGCTGTGGTGTGGTCGAAAACCTGACTGGAAGGCATCAAAACTGTTGTTTAGTGACACGAAAAGGTTTAGTTGTTAAAAAAACACTTTAACAATGAAAGGTTTGATACTGGCCTATTATTGCTCATTAGTGTAATGTCTAGATTGTTCTTTTTAAGAGTGGCTTGATGACTGAAGTTTTCAGGGCCTGTGGGAAGATCCCTGAAAGAAGAGACGTGTTTATAATCTGTAGAAGATCTGAAGCAAAACAGTTTGAAACATTTTTCGAAAAGCCTGTTGGCAGAATACCAAGGCAGCAGGTTCAGATGTTGTATAATGTCCTCCAGGTCTTTTTGGTTGATCGCATAAAATTGTATAATATTTTAATTGATTTTGCGTGGAGACTGTGACAACACATATCCTGTACTTGATGTGGAGGCACTGACTGCTTGTCTAATTTTCTGAATTTTGTCAGGGAAGGAGGTAAATTGCATGCTGAGTTAGTCCATAGTTATCAAAAACATAACACAGTTCTTTAGTCCCTCTGTCCTGGAGGTTGTCAACATCAATGTTAAAATCAAAAGCAATAATTACACAGTCAAAGTTAATATAGATTATAGACAGCAGTTGAGTAAAGTCATCAAAGAAGGTTGCATAGTATTTAGGTGGCCTGTAGATATTAAGAAATATAGATCGAGAGAAGGACCTCAGCATAAAGGTCCTATGACATGCTGCTTTTTGGATGCTTTTATATAGGCCTTAGTGGTCCCCTAATACTGTATCTGAAGTCTCTTTCCCAAAATTCAGCCTTGGTGCAGAATTACAGCCACTAGAGCCCGTCCCACAATGAGCTTTCCTTAGTATGTGCCATTTCTGTGTCTATAGCTTTAAATGCTATTGAGGAGGAGAGAGGGGGGCAAGTTGGAGTATGATGTGGCCTTGACCAACTGCCACTTTGCTTGTTTTCAAGCCATGATGTCTCTCTCTTTCTCATGGGCGGGCCAAATTCTCTGGGTTGGCAAAGCAGAGAAAGGGGAGGTAAACTTCCTCCTAATGAACCCATAAGGAGGAGATTCCAGATCGGCCCATCTGAGCTTTCATTTTCTCAAAGGCAGAGCAGGATACCCAGGGCTCGGTTTACACCTGTCGCCATTTCTAGCCACTGTGGGACCATAGGCAGGGTGGGAGAACTCATATTAATGTTAAAAAAACTCATAAAGTGAAATTTTCATGCCATGGGACCTTTAAGAAAAGAAGCAAAATTTACATTAATTTAATTTGTGTACATTGGAATGAGTCATTAAACAAAATGGCGACTTCACCTCCTTTCTTATTTACTCGTCTATTCTCACTCATAAAACTGAAGTTAGGAGGAGCTGACTCGATAAGAGCAGCAGCACTGTTATTATGGTCTAACCAAGTTTCAGTTAAAAACATAAAATCAAGATTGTGCTTAATAATAAAATCATTGATTAAAAAAGATTTCCCTGCCAAAGACGTTTATTAAGGCTAGTATTATTGTGTTAAAAGGATTATCTGCCTCATTTTTTGGGACAGGCTGTGGCTGACGAGGAATGATGCTAAATTTGCTAAATTTGTGTTGAGTGCATCTTGTTACTTAGCGGATCCACCATTCTTTTCTTGAGGGGGTAGAGGCGCCTGGCGTTTTACCTTTGGTGATTGTGTCAAAACGGGGGCAGGTGGATGCCGGGGGCGAATGATGGGAAAAGTGGGGTAAATTTGGTTCCAGCAATAACCAGCTCCTTCATCTGGTCAGTGAACTCCAACAGGACCACATATCAATTAAAGCTGTACTGTAGTGGTGCATACCTTTGCAAGTAATTAGGCCTAAATAACCAAAACAATAAACTGGGGGTTGGGCAGTTGGTAATCCAGCCTTGACAATAGAAACGTCTGAATGGGATTGTTGGGTTATCGGGGAGGTGAAAGATGTGGGGGGAAAGTTGAGGTTGTTAAATATTGTTCGTCACATCAAAATAATCTGTAATAAAAAAAGTGCTTTAGTGTCTGCTGCATTGACCCAACAGAATCATGCAGTGGCTGTTTGAAGTGCACTTCATGTTTTTCACCCTGTGAGGCAGTAACGGTCACAAACGTCTATGCGCAGGCGCAGTGGTACTTCACACAACCGCAATAAGCAAACATGGCGGCGGCCGTCGACAGTGTTGTGAAAGTGTAAGTTTACCTTTATTTATTTTAACAGTAAAACGAGCAGCCATACATAGCTAAATGTATAATTGATTAATCATCATGTTACTGCAGAGTGCTGAAAACGGTAAACATCGCATCTTCAATACAATATTTGTCCCAAGAGAATAACGTTATCCACTGAGCTAATGTTAGCTTGTTAGCTGTGGGCAAATATAAATGAGGCGAGCCCATTGTGGAGCTGTATTTTACTCACTACGTATAACTAACTTAGCTACTCATGGGTGTGTTTAAGGTGGTGTTACACACAGTGTATCCAAACTGTTGTTAGTCAGCCGCCTGCAGATGAAGGAGAGAGTTAATTTAACAGTAACCTGTCAACTTGGCGGGTGCTTTGTTGTGAGGAGAGGCTTGCTAACAATCAACCTTTTGTTCTGAGGTCCCTCCATCGTTACTGTTCATGTTGTGAAGTTAGGCATTGTAATTAATTCAGGCCTGGTTATGTGGGTGCTGTTAATAAATGCAGAGATAGTGCAGTCAGAGCAACAGTTTGTGAGCAGGCTGCTGGAACAATGAAGCTGAGAATAAATACTGTAACGTTATTTGTGAGGAAGGGCACTCACTCGTGCACCATAGTGATTATTCGTTTTGGTTGCACCGAAAACGGCTGCGTATTATAATTGTGATTAGTTTAAGAAATACGAAAGAGTGAAGGAGAGAATTATGAATTGCAGTGCAATATGCAAGCAAAGTAGCAGTATGTTGCACAGTAAGTGGTTGCACTGCTCCTTTTTATAGTGCAGGTCTAAAAAAGCCAATTTATGTGTGATCATATTTTTAATACTGTGACTTCGATTCCGGTTCCTGAACAATACTTTTTTCAATACCAATTTTATGAAATCCATTTTCACAAAAAGTATTTATACATAACAGTACAAATCTTTATCTAATTTTTTATATTCTTTACGCCTATGTGACGCTCACTGTATTCAAGCCTTTCAAAATACAACAACACACACGTGAGCCCTGTCTCTGCATAATGCAGAGTTTTTCCTCCATGCCTCTACTACATGTAGACAGCCAATCACGAGCATTCATCTTGGTAGAAGCGTGTGTCATGCTTATTGGCTCACTAACGCTAATGGAATTTAATCCTTATGTATTGAAATTTGGTATTGAATGACAAGGAGGCATTTTTCAATACTTGATCATATATAGGCAAATAAGTCAGTACCTAAAAGTATTGAAAGCACCAGAAAAGGCCAGTAAGTGGATAGTGGCACTGGTTGGAACTACTATTCACAGGTCAAGAATGAACTTTAAATGTTGCCAACAACTTCAACACAACTAGGACAATTAAAGAGTAAAAAATATGGAAATATAGAGTGGATTCATTTGCATAAGTGTAATAATGCATATACAGTTACATATTCAGATATCACTTGCATACATTAATAGCTTAGCAGTGTTTGTTTTACAGTGTTTATTATTTTTAAAGCTTAATTTGCAACGTTCACCCATCAGTGATTATGAACATGCTATCCTGATCTTTGTTATTTGACCTGTCTGTGTCCAACTTTCACATTTCAGGCTGGGAGAGCAGTACTATAGAGATGCTATGGAGCAGTGTCATAGTTACAACGCTCGCTTATGTGCTGAGCGCAGCATCCTCATGCCTTTCTTGGACTCTCAGACTGGTGTAGCCCAGTCTAACTGTTACATCTGGATGGAGAAGAGACACCGGAGTGCAGGTATATAATAAGTGCCGAATGATAATTCAATATTATCATTAGTTCAGGGTTTTCCTGCCTCAGAATGGGCCTTTGGGGGGGGGGGGGGGGGGGGCATTATTAAGTGTGGGTTCTGGGGGTCCTCCCACAGGAAAGTTTGAGCATCAAAGACTTTATTTCCTGCATTCTGATACATTATTGAAGTTATGGGGAAAATGTCTTTGTTTATGTTAAGGAAAACACGGAATTCTGGTGGCAGGTAACAAATGAAAATATAATGGAATATAATTCAGTAAGGGGGCTTTCGCATCCGGGAACTGGGCCCGGATCTGACTACTCTTGACCCCAAAGTCCAGTTTTTTTTAATTAATATGAACAGGGCTTGATGGTACCTTTTTTCCCAATGAGCACATTTTGCTTAAAGTTAAAAAATGTAGAAGTGACTTACATAAGGTAACTGCTATTACTGTTGTAGCTAATTTGTACAATAATTCAATCATGTTATGAAAACAAAATAATAAGGTAATGTTTTCTATTTTGAAATACATTGTCAGTGATGTTGAATATACAGCAGTAGTGTAATGCATGCATATGAACCGCAGATTAATTGCTAAGTTGAACCTTCATAGTGTGAAATACAGTTTAACTGTATACAGTTTCACAGTTATGTGAACGGGGCGTGGCAGAGAGACAGAGCGGGACGACGTTGCCTCTGCAGCTTGTTCAGGGAGTCAGGGCAATGCTGATTAAGCGGTTGCAACTGTGGTCAAATCCTTTCATGCGTACTCTTGTACGTTTCGCATCAGGTGTGAAAACCAACTCTATCAAAACACTATTTACTATTTAACGCGACTACGAAACGTTTTTAACCAGTTATGAAAATGTTTCAATTTAATATTGATGGCATCAGACGGAAGCGCAGCCCGCCAAGCGCACAGACAGCAGCGGCTCCAGTTTCCCAGGGCAACATAGTCACGGTGAGAGTTCTGTAAAGCCTGACTGCACGGTAAAACTGAGATACCATTAGCGCGGTCTTCACAGTAGAGCGTTCAGGTCTAGTCGAAACAATGCAGCTTAGCTGGTTGATCAGCGCCAGCTGCATATGTAAGATATAGCAGCTATGGATGAAAGGGAAGCTCTTTGGAGGGTGCCAATACTTTCTCTGTGCAGGAAAAACCCTTTCAGTTCATGTGGTATCCTGATAATAAAATCAAATAAAGGCATTTTACAACAGGGTTCATACGGGTGCTTGAAATCCTTGAAAATGCTTGAATTTTGATGTTTTCAAGGTTTGAAAAGTGCTTACATTTTGGATAAAGTGCTTGAATTTCACCTTGGAAAAGGTGTACGGACTTTGTACAAATACTCTGGAAACTAATGAAAAACTTAGAAAATTAGTTATAGAAGTTCTTGTTTTATGTGATTTTTTTTTTTTTGATTTTTGATTTTAATTTGTACTGTGTAGCATGCAATCTGTACAAAAAATACACCTTTCAAGACACAAACGGTCTATTTATTTAGTGCAACAGAGCACACCAAAACCTACTCCACCTGCTGGTTCTTCTATACATTCTGTTCTTTGTCTCATCAGGTGTAGCTCCAGGGCAGCTGTACACCTACCCAGCCCGTCGCTGGAGGAAGAAACGCCGTTCCCACCCCCCTGAGGACCCCCGCTTGGCCTTCCCCCCTCTCAAAGCAGGTATCACTTGTCTCCCATCACAAAACCAGTCAAGTAGGGTTCATTCATCAACCTTAGTAGTGCAATTTTGTAGATGTAGATTAGTCAATATCTTTGTATTTAATGGTTGCAGGAGGAGGATGCCCTGTTCTGTTAATTAATTTTGGTATGTTTGTGTGTCTGTCTGTTTCTGTGTTCATGTCATGTCAATGCATGTGTTACCAATTTGCTTGGTGTGTATAGCAGATTTGGAGCTGGGTCTGAAGCGTGATGCTTTGGGGGCTGTGGATGGCAGCAGTCTGGAGGCCCTGCTGAAAGGGGAGCCCCTCGACAGGAGGAGCGGAGTGTCGGACCTCCGCGGCCCTGAAGATGACTCAGTAACTGTGGAGCCTCCTGCCACCTCAGCGGCCACTCACACGTCCTCTGGGCGTGTCCGCAAGGTGTGGCTCAAAGCTGGCTGAACACTCTTCCAATGCAACTGACATCTAGAGTCTCGCAGTACAACTAATGACATGCGAAAAAGCATTTAAAGGCAAATCCCTTTGAGCAATTGTTCTCGACAGGTCAAAACAACCTTTCAGTCACTCTTAAAAAGTATTTTGTTTAAGGACACAGGTCTTTTTTGTGCGATGATATATATATATATATATATATATATATATATATATATATATATATACTAGAGCACAGGACAAAGAACAGGAATAGATTTAGATTGTATTACAGTTGTCTGATATTAGATGCCTAATGTTTTCATTTAATTTGGTAATAAAACCTTAAAATTATTTTAGCTTTCAACTTGATCTTACCTTATTTCGTGGGCTGTGGTTTCTAAGGCAGGGCAAATTTCTTCTCCCAATCTTTTCCATGCCTTACCTTATGAGAAACTGTCTGCTTCTCCTACATGTTTTTGTTAAACATAGTTAACATGTTTTAAATGTTAAACTGAATGACAAAAATGAAGAAAACGGTGAAACAACTTTGAGGCATTTTTTTTTCTCAATCATCAAACTCTAAATGTAAGTAAAGTAAGGAAGAGTTCATACAGTGAGACCTAATCCAGACCCTCTCACTGCAGCGAGTCCTTGACCACGACGACTACTTGGACGACCTGGATGATGACGACTTTGAGGACGAGACCCCCAAGAGACGAGGCAAGAGCAAGTCCAAGGTAAGTACCACGTCTTTTGTCAGTTCCCTGTGGGATTGATCCTTCAGAAGTGTATGTGTCATCTGTTAAATGGGTTCTATAGGGTCGCAGTGACAAGAATGGCAAGAAAAAACAGGAGGCTGCAGCTGCAGCGCTGGAGGAGAGGGACAAACCTTACGCCTGCGACAGTGAGTAGAAGCTTCCTATGCAACGTCCGTGTGTCATGCATGTCAGCAAGAGAGGCTTTTGCTTTCCCCCTCTAAAAGACAAAACCAAGCCTTCTGCCATGCATGATGTGATCTGAAAGACCCCATCTGGAACTAAGTTTGATAGCATAGAAATTTGAAAAGTTGCCCTTCCGAATGCGTTTCTTTCTTTCTTTCTTTCTTTCTTTTTCTGAAATGCTACTTCGTTTGTGTTCTGTAACTTCCTGCTGGTCAAATGCTCACCTCCACTGTATGAGTTTGCTATTAGCGCGTCAGCCAAATATTAACCATGTGAAAAATAAAGCTGGTTGTGGGGTGATGAACGGCGTATTTTTGTGGTTCCACCCTCTGCCTTTTTGGACCGTTAGAATTAGCCGCCATCACTTTAACACTTTTGTATGACCGTTTGTGTGTGTCAGTCTGTGGGAAGCGCTACAAGAACCGTCCTGGCCTGAGCTACCACTATACACACTCTCACCTGGCGGAGGAGGAGGGCGAGGACCGCGAGGAGATCGAGGCACCACCCACTCCTCGCCAGCCTGAGGAGCAGAAGAGTGAGTCGCTCTCTAATGCTGAGAGAGAGACAGAGGGGGGAGGGGGTTGCATGCTATGTAGCGTGTGTGTTTGTACAAGGGAAGTCTCTCTCTCATTAATTTTTGCTTCTTTCATTTTTAGATTTTCATGACTTTGAATCCCAATTTTGGGATTAGACTCAATGTTCCTGACTGAAACATGCTTGCACAGTTGGGATTTATGGCATTTTTTAAGCATATCATCCATCTTTTCGCCCCCAACATATCCATCGCATTGCTGTTGTTTTCTTTTGTGCACGTGACACCATGTAAGCAAATCCATTCACCAAGTGCGTTTTTGTCAGTTGTCACTCATTCATTAGTTTGGATCATGAGTTACAGTAGATACATAATCAGCCAGTTAGTGAGAAAAAAAGGTGGCGTTTGTCTGATGTGGCATGAACATGTTTGTAAAACTGTGCTTCAAAGTTGAAATACTTCAAGTATTTAAACTGTATTTTACTACAGTTAGACAAATGGCAATATATTCATCTGAAAGAAGATAATGGTATTTCATTTATCCTCCTTGATAACTCAGTTTAAAGTGACAGTTTAATGTGCACTGAATGGTTTCTTCACTCATTCTCCTGCTCAGCAACTAAGAAGGGTCCCAATGGGCTGGCACTGCCCAACGATTACTGTGACTTCTGCCTTGGAGACTCCACTTTAAACCAGAAGACTGGCCAATCAGAAGAGCTGGTGTCCTGCTCAGACTGTGGACGCTCAGGTATGAACTTCTCATGTCTCATTCATTACTAATTAACTGTTCACTAAGGCTGATGCCCCTTACGGGGCTTTCAGAGCTACCTCGTTTGGTCTGGATTTTCAGACTTTTTAGTTTATTCCGAACCAAAATTACAGGTGTGAAACCAGAGACAGAATGCGAGAGGACAGGGAAGCGCGTCTACAAACCAATCAATTACAAGTATCGGGCGATGCATCTCACGTATGGGACGACAACAGGACGTAGTTATGCCATGTATAGTTATTTAGCGCGCTCACATAATTGCAGTGTGAAACCAAAACTAACCTGATCAAAAGTATACAATGTAACAAAAACATGAACGTTGTTCCGGACCTTGGTTCACACTTTCAGTTGTGAAAAGGCCCTTAGTTACTGTTGCTATGCCTGTCGAGCTTTCTGTTATCACATGGCACAATTTCTTTTTATCTTACTATTATTATTATTATTTTTAACATGTCCTCTCCTTCCTGCAGGCCATCCAACATGCCTGCAGTTCACACCAGTGATGATGGCTGCAGTGAAGACCTACCGCTGGCAGTGCATCGAGTGCAAGTGCTGCAACGTTTGCGGCACCTCAGAGAATGACGTGAGCCCTTTTATACATTGTTACTGACTATACGCTATATATATATATATATATATATATATATATACACACACACACACACACACACACACAGTAGATAACACACTGGCTCCATATTCAACGTTTACATTATTAAACCACAGTTCTCTGTGATGCCCTATACTGTGGTTTAATGCAGCCGTAGAATGTTCTAAATGTTGTAGATATACTTTTTTTTACTTATATATTACTTATACGTTTACTTATTTAGTTGTCGACAGTTGCTGATTGTTTTTGTTGAATCAGTAGACTGAACATGATGTTGTGTTTTTATAGGACCAGCTGCTGTTCTGTGATGACTGTGACCGAGGCTATCACATGTACTGTCTAAGTCCCCCCATGACTGAACCACCAGAGGGTAAGCTGACACTGGACACTGCAGAAGTTTACAGACTCGAAAGACATACATGTGCATGTTGTTATTCATGTTGTTATTCATTCTGGATATCATCACTTTGTACTGGGTCAGAGGCACCCGCAGCCTGTCTGATCTGTTCTCTTCTCCTATAATCATTTCCTTTGACACCTCCCTGAAATCGTCGTGGGGCTACCTGCCCTTTTCCTCATAAATACATTCTTTAGATGTTTTCCGAGCAACGGCTTACATATAATGTAATGGCTTTTGGTAAAAGTAGGATTTATTACTCTGATTTGTAAATTTTGTTGGATGGTTACTAAGATAGCAAAAACGGAATAGCTTTGATTACAATTACAGGAGGGAATTCCCAGCCAAGTCAATGTTCATAGTTTAAAGGATCTACAATCGTTATTTCAATAATTACAATGTATCAAATGAGGATGTGAAAGGGGTCGTTAGTAGTGACAAACCTACAGAGAACTATCACCTGGATCTGCAGCTCCTCTCGGCTTTATGGGACTTTATAGTAAGTTTCAGCTCATTGTTTAGCTGTCCGGCTGCAACTTTACTGTTTTGGTTCACTCTCACCGCTTCCATAGCTGTTTTTGAGGAAAAAGCTCTAAAAACCCACTGTACACTACCTGCTCAGCACAACAGAAGACAAACCCACATTTTCCGCTGGGCACGTCTGTGGAGCCTTCCGGTTTTGTTCCGTCCTTCACCACGCGCCATAGGAGGGCCTCAGAAGTGGAGCATCTTTGCCTGCCCGACTCACAGATTATATTGTCTCTACTTTGTACTTTTCAAAACAATCACGTGTTTATTAAACTAGTATCTACATTCCTCTCCAAACACTCCTATAATTAAACTCCGTGGCTCGCGTGAAAATAGACCTGCAACAGAGAGCCGCTTCACACGCGCCTCCGGGATGCGCTGTGGTGCAGCTGGTGGAATATCAAGGATTGACTTAAATGGCCCCGATTGCTCGCGGGGCCTGCGGCGCCTTTGGAACGCAGCGCAGATGCGCCTGGTGAAAAATAGAGGTTAGAGTTGGTAGAGACCAAAAACAGAGGTAAAAGAGTAAATATTTGACTCATCAGATGGACACAAAAACAGTGTTGCTTTGTAACTGCTGGATGTTTAAAACACGTGTTGGGCTTACAACTTGTTTCTCCTGCCCTAAATTGGCCAAAAAAAAAAAGTCTTATTTTTTTTTACATTTTAGAGTTTCACAAAGTGTAATCATATCAGTCAAAGAAGTGTTTTGACAACACAAATGTGACGTCATTGTGTGTCATTGTTTGAAAGGTATAGAGAGACATCTTGGTTAAGGAGATAATGAGATTTTAATGATTAGACAGTCCAGTTATCTTCCCTAAATTAGGTACTGTGTTGTGTGCTGTGATGTACAGATATGTAAATGAAGAATGCATATTCTTGTCTAAATGGAGACTAAACAAACAAATATGTCCTCCCAGTGATGCTTGACTGGCTGATGGTGTATTTCTACACCTGTGGTTCTTGAGCCCGGCCTCACTGTTTCTATGTGTTGTACAGGGAGCTGGAGCTGCCACCTGTGCCTGGCTCTGCTGAAGGATAAAGCCTCCATATACCAGCAGAACCAGAGCTCCGCCCCTGAGTGACATCATATCAACAAGTCCCGCCCCATCAGTAACGGGACCCGCCCCCGATGAAAACGTCAGACCTCCTCTCAGTCCGGAGCTCCAGGCTCTGTCCAGATGTAGCAGGGCCAGATTGCAGATCAGCTTTAGAAGTCTTAATATCTACAGCGTCAGTGGGGGGATCAGTCAACATGGGGATCAATCTATCACTACCAACCTGCCTGTAAAGCCCCCGAGGCTTGCCAACACCTACATATTGTGCGTATATACAGTATAGACACACACTCTCTCCCAGACTGTTACACATACTAGATACAGAGACAGAGAGCATGCAGTAACCATAGTAACGGCTCTCTCCGTGGGAGCTCCCAGGAGCGAATGGATTAGCATCACAGCTAATTATCTGCACCCTTTCACACTCAAAGACAGTGTGGACTGTCGAGACAACACAGTTTTTCTTTCTGCCAAATTATCTATTTTTACTCCCTGAATGTGGGGAAAAAGGAGAAAAAAAAATCACCATGTATATGGTCGAGGAATATTATTATTATTATTACTATTGTTATTGTTCTGGTTACTAGTGGACTTTTGTAGTGGCATTTGTCTGTGTACTTTTGTCTGATCCATCGGAGCGTTAATCTTTTGAAGAGGTTTCCCTGAGGGGAGCTAGTCAGTGCCAAGGCCCACCATCATGAAATACACACAACAATGACCCATGGAGCTTATCATAATTATGTCTACCATCTTTGTTTCATTTCAAATCAGAAGAACAACAAAAACCTGTCTTTGACTCATTAAGCTGTTAGCACAAAAGCTTTGACCTTGCTACTTTAGGGTTGCACCAAAACCAACTTTTCATCTCTGATGTTACTGGTTTGATCAGTTTTATCAAACATTATACAACAGAGCATATACTGTAAAGGTATGTGTCCACTGGCACAGTGGTCCGTAAGGAGAAACTGATAACTTCCAGTGGCAAGCTCATTGAGCGTCCAATGTTGGGAAGCGGGGCGATGCCTATGTGGACACGTACCATCAGTGGGACTCATGAGACAAAACATTTAGTTTAATGCCTTTCTTCAATATTAATTCTCCATTAGACAGAGCTAACATTCTCTTATTCTGAAAAACCAGACTTTGGATAAGTCAGATAATGCTGTTCTTATCAGGGGAAACTGACCAATACATGGAACTAGTAACTAGTATTCTCCTCAAAGACGTTTGTGCTAGCTTTTTAGAAACGTGTTATTTTTAAACTGCTGCTGTCAAACCAATGACGCACAGAGTCATTTACAAACTGTAGCTGCTTTTATCATTTGTCACACAGAGGCAGATTTGCATGCAGATTGCACCTGTATAAATGCAGACACTCTCACACCACAAGTGTTTTTTTGTTTTGTATTGTTTTTTTTTGTTTTTTTTTACATTTTATATTACCTGATATTCCATTGATACTGGGAGTTTTTCTAGTAGAATTTTGTAAAGTCTATGGTATAGCAAACACTTCAAGTATATAGCTCCTAATGCATTCTATGTACTGTATTGACTTTTTCTATTTTTGTTATGACTGTGACATGTTTGAATTTATTTGATTATTCTGATATGTCAGACCTCCATTATGAGTATTTGTAAAATTATGTACTTTGTTGTACTATTTTTATTTTTACATTGCTTTGGTATCAAAACCGATTTAGCCTGACAATAAAAATCACTTTGAATTACGTGTCCTTTGTAATTGCTTTAACTCAACTCATTTTTAGCAGGTCTTAAGTATCTAGTCTGTTCACACTAGAAAAGTGACAAAAATGCACAAAGGAAAGAAAGGTGGTAGCCATAGCTGTAAAATTGTAAAACTGAAAGTAGATGGTAGAGTGGCAATCCCAAACCAAGCCATAAAATAGGCTTCAGAACTTCGACAGCTGCCTTTCTAAAGCCTGCTGAAGGCAGTGGAGCTGTCACTGGTACCAAAGTGCTGCAGGTAACAGCTCCATGTGACGCTGAACTACAGTACATTGCTATGTAAACACAAACATGTTAGTCAGGACACGTGGTAAAAAAAGTCATAGTATGGAAGTTGGTTCCAGAGGTGAACCGCATAATGGCTGAGTGCTGCTTCACCCTGTTTGGTACGGACAGTGGGTTTTTCTAAAAGATGTTTCTGCTCTGATCTGAGAGACCTGAGTGGTACATGCTGCAGAAACATGTCTGATAGATACTTTGGCCCTATTCCATTAAACGACTTGAAAACAAGCAGCAGTGCTTTAAAGTCAACCCTGTAACTTACTGGGCGCCAGTGCAGGGATTTCAAAATAGGGGTTATGTGCTCAGTTCTTTTTGTTTTTGTAAGAACTCTGGCTGCTGCGTTTTGTATCATTTGAAGCTGTTTAAGGGTATTTTTAGGAAGGCCTGTGAACAGCCCATTGCAGTAATCAACCCTACTGGAGATAAAGGCATGAATCAGTTTCTCTAAGTCATCTTTTGACATAAACCCCTAAGTTTGGCAATATTTTTGAGATGGTAAAATGCTGATTTAGTAATTGCTTTCATGTGGCTGTTAAAATTTAGATCACTGTCTATAAGGACGTCAATATTTCTAAAAGTATCCTTGTTTTAAGTACTTTTTTGTCGAGAATGGTTGCAACCCTATCTCTTTCCTCCTTTTTACCAACATTATTACTTCAGTTTTGTAT
Source organism: Zingel zingel (assembly GCA_023566125.1). Classification (NCBI taxonomy): domain Eukaryota; kingdom Metazoa; phylum Chordata; class Actinopteri; order Perciformes; family Percidae; genus Zingel; species Zingel zingel. The sequence continues at coordinate 22,431,183 of CM042323.1, read as the reverse complement.
TTGTATAACTTGAGGAAGTTCTGAGACATCCAGTGGTTAATTTGCTCAATACAATGACAAAGAGATTCAAGAGGGCCATAAACATTAGGTGTCAAAGCTAGGTCGATTTGGGTGTCGTCAGCATAGCTATGCTAGCAGATAAGATTATTCTTTAAGATTTGTCCAAGTGGGAGCATATAAAGGTTAAAAAGTAGTGGACCCAAAATTGAGCCCTGGGGCACTCCACAGGTCAAGGACAAAGGTGCTGAGGTGCAGTTGCCATCGGCAACAAAAAACCTCCTGTCTTGCAGGTATGATTTCAGCCATTTGACAACAACACATGATAAGCCAACCCAGTTTTCCAGTCAGTGGAGTAAAATGCTGCGATCGACCGTGTCAAAGGCTGCACTAAGGTCCAGGTATAGTTGTTTAATGTGGAGGCGTCCAAGTTATTCTTCTTCAGCAAGGGCATGGGCGTAAATCTGATCTAACAGTAGGGGGGGACAATAAACTTAAAATTTCTGAAGAGCAATTTTTGAAGGGGACGCAAATAATACAGCCACAATTATACTCGTAGAGGACATGTGTCCTCCAAGCCACAAAAATACTTGCGTCCTCCGCATAAATATTAGGTTTGGTCTGGGACAGAGGATATATATTTAACTGCAGCAAACCCACTGATCAGCCACTTCAAACACAACTGGAGATCTTCAATATTAACCCTAATGTCAGTTCACACACATAACGTTAGGCTTACCTCCGTGGTAACGTTAGTTGTAGTGGGTGCATTTCTATCCAACAAGCTAGCTAACGTTATATTATATTACACTAACATAGCGAACTTTTTGTCATAACTAATTCATTAATTACTCAGCATCATTTCTATTTGAGAAAAGAACAACTTCATCCGATGTTTAATGTGAATAAAACAGCCTTGAACCACCTACTTACTACATTCCTGTCACTACCGATGTGACTGTGAGTCGAGTGAAGATGGGTAACGTACAGCAGGCAGTGGACCAAACCACTGTGAGGCAAGGGAGGGGGGACTCAAAATGTTTCTAAACTTAAAAAGTATTTTTGGGGGTTTGTATTGTTTTACTACTTACACAGATATTGTAAGTATACATCATTATGTTCTTTACATAACCCTCCCGACCCCCCTGGGATTTACGCCCTTGAGCAAGGGTTTTAGTGTTTTCAGGGAGCTGGGAAATGTGCCAGTCTGTAATGATGTATTAATGATTTCAAGCAGATCTGTCATTATGAGGTGAATGACAGATTTGAAAAAGCTGGTAGGTAGAATATCCAATTCACACGTGGAAGAATTGAGGTTTTGTACCGTTTTTTCGAGGATTTCAATGTCAACCAAGTTAAAGTCAGACATCAAGTTAAGTGCTCCCCTTTTTGTCGCTGGTGATTCAAGGGTCTGAGTGAAGATGGGTAACGTACAGCAGGCAGTGGACCAAACCACTGTGAGGCAAGGGAGGGGGGACTCAAAATGTTTCTAAACTTAAAAAGTATTTTGGGGGGTTTGTATTGTTTTACTACTTACACAGATATTGTAAATATACATCATTATGTTCTTTACATAACCCCCCCCGACCCCCCTGGGATTTACGCCCTTGAGCAAGGGTTTTAGTGTTTTCAGGGAGCTGGGAAATGTGCCAGTCTGTAATGATGTATTAATGATTTCAAGCAGATCTGTCATTATGAGGTGAATGACAGATTTGAAAAAGCTGGTAGGTAGAATATCCAATTCACACGTGGAAGAATTGAGGTTTTGTACCGTTTTTTTCGAGGATTTCAATGTCAACCAAGTTAAAGTCAGACATCAAGTTAAGTGCTCCCCTTTTTGTCGCTGGTGATTCAAGGGTCTGAGTGATTTGCGTTTGAGATGATATGCTCAGTCTGATTTGATCAATTTTACCCTTGAAAAATGATGCAAACTCATTGCACTTTCCTGTGGAAACAAGCTTGGGTCCTTATTGTGAAGTGGGATTAGTTAATCTTTCGACTGTTGAAAAAAGAACTCGAGCATTGTTCATATTCTTGCGGATGATGTTGGAAAAGAAAGACTGTCTTGCTTTGCATGTTTCATTATATTTGCGTAGCATCTCTTTGTGTATTTGAAAATGGATAAGAAGTTTGGATTTACGCCATTTTCTTTCAGTCTTCCTACACTCTCTCTTTAGGAGTTTGACCATTGGATTTTGTGTCCATGGAGCTTTCTGCTTCTCAGTGACTCTTTTAAGCTTAAATTGAGCAATATCATTCATAATGTTAACCTTTTTTGAGTTTAAATTATCCATTAAATCGTCTGAGTCTGATGGTTGACTCAAGGTTTCTAAGAGTGCATGTTCAAAGAGAACACCAGTGTGAGCTGGTTCAATAAGGGTAGGAGCATGGTTGGCTTGGTCCAACCATGTCTCAGTTAAAAGCAAAAAAATCAAGATTATGTGAGCAAATAAGATCATTGATTAAAAAAGAGAGAGACCTGATATTCAGTAGAGCTAGTTTAACTGTACATGTGGGAGTGGAACTAGCTGCTTGTATATTCTGAGGTTGTCTAGATACAGATAAAAGATTCAACAGATTTATCCCATAGGCTCGAAGTAATCGATTCTTGCTATTTGTTGTCAGTACAGGAATGGGACAGCAGAGGGTGCTAGTACTAGCTGGTTGTTGCTGCAGTGAACTCCTAGATTCCAACGGAAGTGAGCGAGGTACAGAAGCAGAAGAAGGGTAGTCATTGATGACGGACCTGGCGACTGCATGTCACATACACTTTAAGCATCCTTGAGACAGGTAATCCAGAACACTGAGCATTTCATGGGCTTCATTTAGTTGACAAAGTTATATTATTATTGTGAGATAATGTAGCTGAAAATAAAGACAGCTCTGACAGTTCTCCATGTTAGTGTCGGGGGTTTCTGGCTGAAAGAGATGTAAAGATGGCACCTCACCCACAACTTACTGACCCTTCAGTTAATCAATTTTTATTTATTTTTTTAAATAACTAACTTACTCTGCCTATAGGAATCAGTGACAATTCATGTATTCATTTATACTGTTACTGTATAATTGAAAGGAATTCTATATGTTATAGCTTAAATAAATGAGGGGCAAAATAAATGATGCAAAGATTAATTTTTACAGACCATCTCATTTGTTAAACGAATGCCATGCTGAGCAGTATTTTTTGACTGTGACCATCGAGCCCATCCTCTCGTAGCTTTTTTTCTGTATTGTGTTGACTCTCAGACCTGGAAAACTCACAGCATGTCCGTAGTAATGTGAGTTATGCTTTTAATGGTCAGGTCTAATTAACTAGCCTACAATCTGCCACAATGTATTTTTTTTCACCTACTGGAGCGCCACCCTGCAGTTATTTGGCCCAATGCTCATGAAATGGAATGAAAAGGGTAACAGGGTCAGGTTTAGATCATCTGTGGAGGGACAAACTCTGGTTTGTGTACAAAGGCACTTTAATATCAGAGATTTTAGCAAAAGCATTAAACACACCCTGAAGACTGCTGATAACTAAACAGACATAGTTAAAAAGAAATGTCTCAGTCATCAGCCGTCCCCGTTTGAGTGTCCTTTATCTGCTGAATGTGGAAAGTTTCAGCAACAGTTCCAGCTTCCAACTGCATTACCACACACTGACAACACATCTTTGTGATAGTCTCTGCAAGTTTTTCTTTGGGAACTGAAATAAATGAACAAATAATGGCTAAAAAGGAGAAAACCCCGTAAAAAATGCCGTTGAAAAGATGGCACTACTGTAAAATACACTGGTGAAAATATCTTTAAGGATGATTTTTCACAAGTCTGAGCTTACACACAGTACACATGCAACATAACCAACCTTAATGTGCATGTGTTCTCTTCCCAACGGCTTCATGTTTGTGTCTCTTTTTGTCTCTCTTTATCTTCAAGCCTGTGATCATTTGTCTCATTACCCACATGTGTGACTTGTGTCTTGTCTGTAATGACTGGCTCTTTTAACGGGCTTCTGTGGCATGTGTGTGACTCCATGTGCATCATCATATACGTGTGTGTCTGTATGATATGCCAGGTGATCTGTGCCTGTCTGCTCTGGTGTGTTTTCCTCTGTGTAGCATCGACCTGCTGTTCTTATGTGATCAGGCGTGTGTGTGCTGGAAGGTGGGCTGGCTCGGCTCTGATGAACTGCGCAAGAGGATTTGATGTTCAGCCACTTCGTTCTGCAACACAAACAACCAAGCACACTTACAATATATTCAGGAGTTTTATAGAAAAACAGCACACTGGGACCTTTCTCAATAGTAAGGTTGCATAACGTTTCTAACTTTTTACAAACTCCCAATGATTTCTCGTTTTCTGCTTTTGGGCTGCTCTCTGCAGGAATAAAAAGGAATTAATGAGCCGAGAGGAGCACACTCAAAATATGGAGAGGTTTAACTCCAAATTAAAGTTTTTATAACTGATAATTGAACTGGCTCTCACTCAGTTTTACTTATTTGCCCTCTCTCCGATTCCGTGCTCTTTTTTTTTCCAAAACCCTTGGACACCTGAGATCTGAAGGAGTTACAGTGTGCCACAATTACAGCCAATCAGAAAATTGGAGTAGATCATTTCTGATTGGTTGTTTTTGTCTCTGATCCGATTGCTATTCAAATGATCTGTTACTAGGAAAGCAATGGAAAAATAGTAGGCACACCGCAGCCATACTCCCCAGCTCCGCCCTCTTACTAGGTGAGGTAGAGGTCGCCCTGTGTTGTCTTTTGCTACGCTGGTCTATTCAGCTCAGATCCTGTGTGCTGGATTGTTTACCCCCCCCCCCTCTCTCTTCTCATGAACCTTGACCTGAAAACGTGTTCACGCTCTGTGGCTGAGGTAGCGTTCAGTGGGACTTCTGTGATTCCCTCACTGTCGATCGTGTGCAACAATCAATTTTTTATTTTTGTCATGTGAAATCATAGGATATAAATATTTACGTATTAATGAACATGATGTCGAAACGAAAATATAAGTAAGAGTTTATAAACGTTGGCGTTACCAAAGCCATTCAAACCTTTCTAGGTTTCCTGATAATTGCACTTCACAGAGGAGATTTATGCTGACACTTCATGAGCTCACAACACAAGTTAGACAGATTAATTAGGTAAGACAGAGGACAGGATGTCCTGTTGAACAGCCTGCCTGACCAGAAAGTGATTCCATCACTGTATGTAGGCCTTTTTTTTACACTGTGCGGCTGTGGCAGTGTGGTAGTCATGGAGCCAAACAAGTCAGGCAAGTTCTGAACCTTTTGACTCTGCTGGCAGACTAAATCGTTCCAATAAACCAGTTCCTTTTCATTTTCCATATTTTGTGAGATGATGAATTTAGGGTGCTAATTTTGCAGTATATTCCTATAAGAACCAACTTATTTTTTTTTATCAAAATAAGATATATAAATGCTTTATCCTTTGTTACATCATATCAATAACATGTCAATATTGTAATACTGTGATCATATTTTTAATTGCTACTGAAACTTTCAGGTTTAACAAATTCTGCATGTTTTCTTCACAAATTACTTTTAATCCTAAATGAAAAAATAAACCATATATTTTTTAAACAAACAATTCAGACAAAAACAGACAATATGTAAATAAGGAAAGAAAACCTCTTTTCTTTATTGTCTTCTCAATTCTTCGTGCAATCACTCAATCCCTTGTCGCATAAAAGAGTCCCCATCGTTGGTCTCCACTGTTGGAACGTTCCAGTTTTTCACTCCATCCATTTACTATTTCAAAATAGTCCTCTTCAGAGAATTCCTGCAGAGAACAGACACAGGTATGACGAGCACTCATCCAAAGAGATAACTTTAGGTTCAGTTAGTGTCCTTAGGTTGAAAGGGTGTGCATGCTAACCTGAATGAATTCATCCTTGATGACTTCAGCTCTCTGCAGCTCTGTCTTTATCACCTGGATAAACTGGGCTGTCCGGTCTTCTGAGCAAACAACGCAGAAACCAGCATCCTGGAGGAACTACAGGAGAAGAGACAGAAGGGGTGAAGTAGAGTGGGAACAGCACCACAAGCTGATGGACAGTAATACATAAGCAACACATCCACAGAGCGCACAGTCACACATTTTATGCATTTGGGCTGTCTGTACGGAATAGTTACCCAATAAGCAAATCTGGTTGTTTCACAAAGTCTTCACTGAAAAGCAGCAAACCTTTAACATCTGTCTGGTGGGCAGGCAAACATCTAAACATGACAGGTTGTTTAGGGACTTGGTAGTCTCTTTGCCAGACCCTCCAGCATTCCAGGATGGGAGAAAAACGTGCTCTGGTTTATTGGCATTTCTTCAAACCAATCACAATCGTCATGGGCGGTGCCAAGCTCCACATGGAGCCGCTGCAAAATAGCCTCAGGAAGGAACTTGTTTTGGTGAAACATGTACGTTCAAAAGTTGTTTTAGTCATGCAACAGAAAACTCAGATTGGACAGATAGTCTAGCTAGCTGTCTGAATTTACCCTGCAGAGATCTGAGGAGCAGTTAACCATAGTCCTCATAAATCCACCGGAGTTTAAAATTCCAACACAAAGAAAGCGGAAGGAAACTGACATCTACGAAGAGACATGCATCCGGCGGAATTTCCTGCGGCAGAGATCTTAGCTTGTTTTATGTACACAGGCCAAACAGTTAAAGGATCATACTCTTTATATTGTGAGTTTTTTTATTTAGGGAATTGTATGCATTTATTAGTAGAGTACAAAGATAACAGGAAATGAGGAAAAAATATAAAAATATCACTTAATTTATATATTGGATGATACAGTGTACAAACAGACACTGCAGTGTGCTCGGCAATAATTTGTGTGCCAATCGCCTCGTCACATATTGTAAAGAGGACCAAAGGGTTTTAGCTCCCCATAGGGCAGTGTAGCCCTTTTACAAACTATTATTACATAAGTAGGGTCTACTGAATATTTACCTTGCCATACTGTGAGGGTGTATAGAGGACATAGCCTCTCTGTTTGACGTAGGCCTCAAACACCGGTGTCCAGGGCTTCTCCCCGCAGCAGTAATCACTGATGAGCAACTTTCCACCTGGCTTTAACCATGACTGGATACAAAGAACACGGAGAATGAAAAACAAGGCAGAAAAGTTAGACCGGATAAAGTCACAGAAAAGGCACTGGTTTCCCAATGAAATATGTACAGTATACTGTATGACATAAGTCTCTTTTCACTTGTTTTTTGGAAATCAATGAAATGACTTAATGCCAGGGGCCACTGGTGGAATTTATTTCAGGGGGGCTATGACAAAATTAATCAGACTCTCCGCTGATAAACAATATAACCGGCAACACTGAAAAGAATGTGTGTTACTATAATGTACACAACAGCTCATTTTGAACTGAACTAAACATACTCCCCCTCCCTAACTAAATTACATTTGATGTAGAGCAGGAGGGGCATTGCCCTGGCACCCTCTATGTGCTAGCCACCACTGCTTAATGCTACCGTTTAAAGTATGAGAAAATGCTCACATGGAAGCGTTTGAAGAGGGCCAGTTTGTCATCTATGTGCAGGATTGTGTCTCTGCTGTAGATCACATCAAAGGAACCTTCTGGGAACGACCTCTTAGTGGCATCAGCCACCTCAAACTGGACCTGAGGTAGAGCGCATGCACATTATTTAAAACTGTTATGCGTGGTATTTAAACTAATTGAACAAGGGAACATTTAGACATACTGATGGCAGCTTCTCAGTGATCGCCCTCTCCATGGCGATGTCCACCATGTTGTTTGACAAATCCAGGCCAAGCACCTCCACTCCAAAGGTCTGAAAAGTAACAATCATCAGCTTCGCTGTAGTTTCAATCATTATAAAATCCCACTATCATTATAAGCATCACCCTAACTATGTCAGATTCCTGGGCTCTTACCTTTGCCATGTAAAAGTCTCCTCCACCAATGCCACAGCCAACATCTAAAACCTTCCGTCCGGGCTTCAGGTTCAGCAGGTCCACAAACTCCTGTCAGCACAAAAAAAGGATACGAGTCATATGTCACTTTTCTTAGTCATGGAAATATATGTCTATAATAATGTTGAATAAAACACTCAGGTCTGAAGTCTGTTTGGCATAAGTTTACTCATGTGGCATGTAGAGAGGGTGCATTATAGAAAGAAAGCACAGCTTCCCCAACAAAAAAAATAGAACAGAAACATTTATCCCTGATAAACAGATGGGTACACGGTGGTCGCACAGTAGCTCTGCTTATACTATCTGCTTGGAGGACGCGTTCCACACATGCGCAGTAGATCTCTACGCTACCACTTGTTGCAGAGTGCGCAGGCACAAAAAAAGTGGCACAACGTGGACGTCCACACAGAGCCTAGGCGCACATCCTCTGATGACGACATTAACGTCACGCAGATCCCAGCGGACAGTATAATTTCGGATTAGAGTCTACAGCCACACTTTCAACTCTTAGGCTGTGTTTAGGAACAGTGGGGCTTTCAGCTAAATGCTAATGTCATCATGCTAGGGAAAATGCTAACATGCCGATGTTAAGCAGGTGTATAGTTTATAACATGATCATCATCTTAGTTTAGCATGCAAAAATTTCATACGACACAAAGTACAGCTGAGGATGATGGGAGTGCCATTATTAGTTTAGCTGGCAATTGTTCGTAAACCAAAGTCTTGGACAAATTGGAATTTTGACTGATGGTGCCTCGAGATAAAGCGTTAAAAAGGTTAAATTTCATGGCAATCCATCCAATAGTTTGAGATATTTCAATCGGGACCTGGATTTCAAGTGGTGGACCTGAGTGGAAGTCATTTAGACATTCATTTTATCATCTATTGCGAACATTATCAACTTCACATAAGTTATTTGCTTGCTTGTTTTTCACTTTACTCGCTTTGTTCAGTATTCTTGTTGTATCCTTTTATAAAGACACTTATTTATTGATTCCTTCCTTTATTCCTACTTTGGTGGTGCTGGACCCCCCTGTGCTGACGTAACCAGCCCCGAACATCTTCTCGTAGCGCAGGATGCCGCGGTTGGTGTACTGCTGGTTGTCCAGGAAATGCTGAAAGGTGTTGAATCCGTTCTGGGTGCTCGAGGAGCGGGAAACCTTCTCCAGAAGCCAGCAGATCTGATTCTGATTATTTTTCATCTGGAAAAGGAGGACAAAAAGGATGGAGATGGAGGAGGGGAGAAACGAGAGGGTTAACTACACATCCTTGCACCTACATCTCACACTGCCATGTTCAATTGTATACCCAAGGTTCTACTAGAAGACTTAAATACCTACCTCAACATAGGCCTGAACTTTTGGCCCCCCTCTGGCACCTCCACTTGTAGTGATGATACCAGGTGGCTGTATTGTGCCTCAGTGCGGTAGCAAGTGGGGTTAAAGTCCCTCTTGGAGTCACCTTGGTAGAACGTCGCAAGTTAAAACGAAATCCTTCACCATTTGCTTTTGAAAGCGATATTGGCTACTGTTGCTGAACATTCATAATCAACTGAGAAAGACAGAGCAAATGAGAAAGAGCAAATGTCCCCATTTAAATTTCTTGAGTCAGATTCAGTTCTCATTAATGTGTAAACCATTATTATTCATAAGAGAGATGGACGTTTTATTGTTAGCCAAGTACCTGACCGGTGGTTGCAAGACTCTCTGAAGAAAAAGAAGCCACCGGGCCTCAGCCAGCCCAGCGTCTTCTCTATAAAGGACTTTAGCTCTGTGTCACTCAGGTACATCAGCAGCCAGTTGGAAAAGACAAAGTCAATGCTGAGGGGAAAAATTAATTGAAACATTAAAATATATTAACCTCTTAAGAGACGCTTGAATTTTCAAGCTTTTTGGTCTAATCATACCCAAATTAAAAGTGGTACATCTCCCATATACTTTGACACTCAGTGATGTGCCTGATATCATTGGAAAGGAAACACTCTCAAGGTTGTGTTACAAGTGTCAGGGTGATTCTAGGCCTTACTGACAGAGGCTAGAATGGAGGGTTTTTATTTCTGTCCAAGTCATACATCTGTAAAATTATTAAAATACACTGTTGTAAACACATCTAGTGAGATGCAGACAACACAAGGTCATAGCCACATGCCTCAGCGTACTACAGAAAAAAAATCCAGAAGCCAAAACACTCAAATGGATTTTATATGAATTTTTTTCTACATACATGTCTGTGCGTTTTTCTGATTTCCATTTGAAAAGTGCAAAGAAATAAAACAAAAAAACTGCAAAATACAACAAACACACCCACATCAATCATACACATACTTGAGATAACTATTTACATAAAAATATAGAAATAAGTCATTATAAATTGCTCAGGGAGTGCTCTGCATGAAAACAGTCAGTGTTTGTGCTGAAACACAGAGCCAGCCATCACAGGGTTAAAATGTCAATACCTTTCAATATGTCTATGGACTCCTCTACTCATTGGCTAAAAGGGTAGGCGGGTCTTGTAGCATTTAAATCTAACTGGTCCGAGCAAATGTCGATCGTTTGCACGTGGACTCACATCGCGTCAGAGACCTCTTCGGCGTCCAATGGCGATATCCATTGACATATATCACAGGCAAACCTGATCCGACTGGCGTATACCAGGTATCTATGGGAACCTTAGATCTCAGAGAATACAGTGACGCCCACATCGACCATGCAGGACCCTCGAGAGACAAGCCGCGATAGAAGTGCGGAAATGAAAAACAGTTTAGCGATTTTCTGTTATTCGGTCAGAAATGTCAAGATTGTTAGGCGAACAGCTCGTTTTGGATATAATGGCTTGGATATTCCATTTCCTTGGACTCTTGGGGATTTAAGAAAAAAAAGTTTTGGGCAAAAATTCCCCGCAGTAACTAAAGGGACAAGGAAAAAGGTATGGATGCACTCTTGATTCTAGACACCAGCTGCGCAGTTTACGCTGTATTGTTTTATTTTCTTTAACTTTGTAGCAGTTTTATAGCTGCTATAAATCATCATATGCTTTGTGTGTGGGCTTAATTGAATTATGAGAGACTAAGCTTTCAATTAGTGTGTTGCATGGCTGTATATTTTGAAGATGTAATGCTTTAAAGTTATAAAAACGTTTATGAGCGGAGGTTACAGTGATGCCACAGCCCCAAAGTGTGCCGTCCACGGTACAGTGATTCTTAAAAGGCGCTATATAAATAAAGTTTAACACACCTGTTTTGGGGGATATCCAGCTTTGTGACGTCAGCTTGGATGAAGGTAGCGTTGCTATGGTGACCATTGTCCTGCCTGTTCCTCTCCACAAAGCTTTCCATGAAGTCCACAGCCGTCACATGGCCAGCCTTGGTCAGCAGGTGGCTGGTGAAACGACTGCAGAGACACACATCAGTATAAATCTATCTAGTTTACTTCTAGTTTGTTTTCTAGATTAATTCTCAACACAACATCAAAAACGTAATCTGATCCCCTGAATTTCAATTGAATCTGCCTTTTGCTTCAGGCCCCTAAATTAAATGGAAACTCTGAACAAGATGCTCACACACATCCACTAATACAGACGGTCTAATGCAGCTGCATGCTCACCCAATGCCAGCTCCCAGTTCCAGCACTCTGGATCCATCCAGGCTGGGCAGTAAGGACAGGATCTCGGGCAGCTCATGTTGGGTCAGCTCCCTGGCATGAGAGTCCAGCATCATCTCCTCCACTGTGGCGGCCTTGGAGTGCTCTTTCCAAAACTCAATCTGTGTTCTTCTATTCACTTGTGTTCTTGTGTCCCTGTGAAATGTCATATTGTGTTGCCGAAGTACTGTCCCAATACACAATCATTTCACCAAGAACAGTTAAGATTCCCGGAAATGTTCTTGACACACCCATTTTACCAAGTATGCTGTCGGTACACATTCTGTGCTGCCTGTCGGTACATGATCTGTGCTGCCTGCACGATCCGTCATGCGCAAGATGTTTGTGCATGACGGATTGTGCAGGCAGCACAGATCGTGTACAGACACTGCCTGCACAATATGTGTGTGTGTGTGTGTGTGTTGTGAGCAACCTGTCTGAAAGTTGTAAGTCTTCTGGTAGCTGTGCCAAGAGAAATCTCAATCATTCCCAATCTTGCAGAGACGGAGAGCGTAGGTATGTAAGGAGATAACATGGACACAGGCTAATTATTGCTAACTAAAATGCTAGTTAACATAAGTAATTAAACTTAAACAGCTAATGCAAGTCGAAACTGCCTGCGTGCTTCTCCTGTACTGTAATTCCTCTACTATGAGACAGTAAGTCGCGTGGTTAGGACACAATCGTTAGCCTATTTTTATATACCTACGCTCTCCGTCTCTGCAAGATTCGGAATGACTGAGATTTCTCTTGGCACAGCTACCAGAAGACTTACAACTTTCAGACAGGTTGCTTACGTCACACAGTAACGCTCAGCCATCACTGGAAAAGTGCTTCTAATATCCTTCACTGGTCTCCGTCCAGAGCAACGGATCTGTTGGTCCATTTTATACATGTCTATGGGCTTACCCCCTTAGTATGAACTTGGCAGCACCCGTATCCCAACATTCATTTCGGCATTCAATGAGGGTCGGGTTTCCGGTACATAGACAGACCAACAACGGGGCAGACAGGCGACGGGTCAGCTGGGCCAGGGTCCGCCAACAAGGCAACAGGAACAGGAGTCGGCAGTTCCGCCAACAAGGCAACAGGAATAATATCAGGCAACAAGGCAACAGTATCAGAAGTCGGCCGGACCGCTGACAAAACACTGGGGGCAGGAGTCGGCCGGACCACCGACAGGATACAGGGGACAGGAGTCTCTGGGAAGCCGGACACCGGCATAGTCTCTGGGGAAACAGGGAATGGCACAGTCTCTTTAGTACCGGGAACCGGCAAAGCCTCTGGGGCAGTCCCTGGGGCAGTCCCTTGGGCGCCGGAGACCGGCAAGGTCTCAGGGGGGCTGGACAAAGGCAAAGTCTCTTGGGTGATGTACAAAGGCAAAGTCTCTGGAGTGCTGAACAATGTCAGAGTCTCTGGGGCGGCGGTCAGCCAGTACTCTGGTTCTGCGGTCAGTGTAGACTCTGGGAGGTCGGTCGACGCAGACTCTGGTCGACGCAGACTCTGGTCGACGCAGACTCTGGTCGACGCAGACTCTGGTCGACGCAGACTCTGGTCGACGCAGACTCTGGGAACGCTAGGAAACTCGGGAACGCTAGGAAACTCGGGAACGCTAGGAAACTCGGGAACGCTAGGAAACTCGGGAACGCTAGGAAACTCGGGAACGCTAGGAAACTCGGGAACGCTAGGAAACTCGGGAACGCTAGGAAACTCGGGAACGCTAGGAAACTCGGGAACGCTAGAGAGGCTGCTAGCTAGCCGGGGCTCAGGGAGGCTGCTAGCCAGCCGGGGATCTGGGACACAGGACAACCTGGGAACGCTAGGAAACGCTAGGAAACTCGGGAACGCTAGGGAGCTCAGGAACGCTAGGGAGGCTGCTAGCTAGCCGGGGCTTAGAGTGTACCTGAGCTCAGGCTCAGGTACACTGGTCAGCTTCTGGAAGGCTGCACGTCAGCTCAGGAACAATGGTGAACTCTGACTTGGGAACTCTGGTAGACTCAGGAACAATAACTCTAGTCCGCACGGACTCAGAACCGCTGCACAGCACGGGCTCAGGTCCGCTGAACAGCACGGGCTCAGAACCGCTGCACAGCACGGGCTCGGAACCGCTGCACAGCACGGGCTCGGAACCGCTGCACAGCACGGGCTCGGAACCGCTGCACAGCACGGGCTCGGAACCGCTGCACAGCACGGGCTCTGGTCCGCTGCACAGCACGGGCTCTGGTCCGCTGCACAGCACGGGCTCTGGTCCGCTGCACAGTACCGGCTCAGGTCTGGTGCACGAAACGGACTCAGGAGGACTGGCCAACTGAGGCCCTGGAGGAGAAGCAGGCCTGGAGACAGGACAGCAAAACTCCTGTGCCGTAGCCTGCCAACGCACCTCCATAAGGTGCCTAGAAAAGGCAGGGTCCTCCTCATGCAAGGAGCGAGTTTGACTGACCGAGTCCAAAGGGTGAAAGAACGGCTGAAAAACTGCCGGGTCCATTGTGGTCGAATTATTCTGTCACACACGCAAGTAGCGAGGCTTGGACCCAAATGCAGTTCAGAGTAAGAATTTATTAAGAAGGAAACTACAACAAAAGGTGTCCAGAAACTGGCAGAGCAAAAACTAGGGAAAACTAGAGACATGAAAACCACAAGAAAACTCAGCAACAGGGAAACCGCAACGTAACAGCAAACAATAATCCGACAAGAGACAAAGACAGAACAGGAACTAAATACACCAGGTAACGAGGACTAACACAGGACAGGTGACACAACAGGTGAAGCAAATCAGGGTGGGGCAGAACAATCAAAAAAGGCGGGAAACAAACAAAGACAGGAAGTAAGCTAGACAAGACAAGGGAGACAAGACAGACTACAAAATAAAACAGGAAACAGAACATAACAGAAAAACAAGACTACCACAATAAGACGGAACAAAATACCAAAACCCTGACAATAGTACAGTATGTCGAAAAAAGAGTCCTAGTATAGTATGTCGGAAAAAGTTTTTAAAAAGTCATGGTATAGTATGTCATAAAATGCCATAAGAAAGTCATAGTAAAAAAAAGTCATAGTATATCAAAAAAGTTATAAAAAGTCATAGTATAGTATGTCATAAAATGGTTTTAGTTAAAAAAGTAATAATATTGTCTACGCTTGGGATCAGCCCTAAGATGTTATGGATTGTCATGGGAGGGCAGTCTTGAGATGCACCCAATCATTGAATGGCTTGTTGATTCTCCTGTGAGACGATTAGTGTCCGGGATGGCCATTAAGGTGGTGGCTCGCTGCTGGCTCCCCCCCCCCCACTCGCTTTGTATAAAGCGGTGGTTTGCGTGCTTCCTGGACATGGTTGTGCTGGAGCTCTCTGCAGCAAGGATTAAAGGAGCCGGGTCATCAACTCTGGACCTGTCGGGGGGCGCAGCAGCATGGTATAGTATAGTATGTCGAAAAAAAGTTGGAAAAAGTAATAGTATAGTATCGAAAAAAGTCATAGTATAGTATGTTGAAAAAGTCATAGTATAGTATGTTGAAAAAATCATAGTATAGTATTTTGAAAAAAAGTTATAGTATGTTGAAGAAAGCAGAAAAAAGTCATAGTATAGTATGTCGAAAAAAGTTTTAAATAAAAAGGTATAGTATGTTGAAAAAGAGTCTTATTATAGTATGTCAAAAAAAGTTTAAAAAAATTGTCATAATATAGTATGTCAAAAAATTCATAGTATAGTATGTAAGAAAAATGTTATAGTATAATGTAGTATGTTATAAAAAGTCATAGTATAGTATGTTGAAAAAAAAAGTCACAGTATAGTCTGTCGAAAAAGTCATAAAAAAGTCAAGGTATAGTATGTCAAAAAGTCAAAGTAGAGTTTGTCGGAAAAAAGTAGAAAAAAAGACATAGTATAGTATGTTGAAAAAAAAGTAATAAAGTAATAGTATAGTATGTCGAATAAGGTAAAAAAAAAAGTCGCAAAAAGTATGTCGCAAAAAGTCATAGTATGGTTTGTTGAAAAAAGTAGAAAAAAGTCATAGCATAGTATGTCAAAAAAGTTATAGTGATAGTAGATAGATTATGTTGAAAAAAAGTTTTAAAAAGTCATAGTAGGTTATGTTTGAAAAAAGTCATACTATAGTATTGCGAAAAAAGTAAAAAAAAGTCATGTGTATGTCGAAAACAGAGTATAGCATGTTGAAAAAAAGTCATAATATATTATGTCGAAAAAAGTCATAGTATGATATATTGAAAACAATAGAAAAGTCATGTTGAAAAAAGAAAAAATAATAAGCATATTGTATGTCACAAAAACCATAGTATAGTATGTAAAAAAAAAAGTTTAAAAACGTTATAGTATGTCATAAAAAGTAAAAAAAAGTCATAGTATATGTCATAAAAGTATAGTATATAGTATGTCATAAAAAAGTCATAGTATAGTTTGTCATAAAAATGTTATAGCAGTTTGCGGAAAAAAAATTTTTGCAAAAAAAATGCAATATAGTATGTCATAAAAGTCATGTCATCAAAATGACAAAAAGTCATAGTATGACAAAACATTTATAAATATGTCAGTTCATTATGTCATTGTATAGTACATAGTTAATTCTTAATATGTTGCTCTAATTCTTGTTACATTTATTACAGTAATTTGAAGCACAAGTGAAGAAATTTACAAATGACAAAAGAGAAACCTCACAGAACAAAACATTTTATTGAACTTAACAACACACACTCAACGTCTCTCTCCAAACACAGATATTCAAAAACACCTTGTAGCATACAGTCGCCTTATTCCAGCACAAAAACACCACCTCTGTGCTGAGAAGCTTGGAGGAAAGGGGGGGGGCTCAGTGCAATTAACTGCAGCGTGATGATCAGCCATGCTTTGCTGTTTACAACTACAGATACAAAGGCGTGATGAAAAACTCAACATAAAAATGTACATAAAATAACTTCACACAATGAGAAGCAACTCTAAACTTACAAGTGTAATCATCTGGTCATTGACGTTACTCGTGGCAGTCATAAAGGATTAATAAGTAAATTAACCGACTTTAGGATTCCTTATACATTATTCTTTGTTTCAGAATACAAATTCAATACTTTGTAAATTTGTTGTGAAACATAGTGCATAATCAGTTGGGTCTGATTTCACAAAATCTGGGCTGGAGGTACTCGGTACAAAACTATGTAAAATACTCGTTTATCAAAGGTAAACAATGTAGTTTTCAGGCAGCCGGTGTTGAAGTAACGCTGCTTAAACATGTACAGCCACCCTTAAAGTGAAATGAAAATTCATCTGTCTGTACATTTAATGAATAACGGCAGCACTGAATGTGGAAAACAAGTTGGACCATGACTCGTGCGTGCACGTGTACAGGGAGTGTGAATGTCCTCTACAAACTCTCGAAGCCGATGGAGCAGAGGAGGAAGATGGCGTAGAGCAGTATGAGACAGAGTCCCAGTCTGCGGTCCAACCTCCAGCAGTTCAGATGGACACACAGGACCTGAGGAGGGATGGATGGAAAGAGAGATCTTAATTTCCTGTTGCACTGCCCTAAATATATATTATATAAATATAAAGAGTCTGGAAACAGAGGCAAGGGCTCTCCTTGACAGGAAAAAGATACGAGGAAAATCACTGGTAAAGAAGAACAGGCAACTGATGTTGGTGCAGACTCATGTTACAATCTAAGAAATAACTATATGAATTAACAGATTTTTTAACAATAATGATCAGATAGAACTCACAGTGAGTATGACTGAGGCCAACAGAAGAATCACTGAGTACACCAGGCCTCTGCTGTTAATTGTCACCTAAAAGCCAGAGATGACAAAGCATTAACATGTTGAAACCACACAATGATAAATTCCATGTCTTACAAAGTTCATTCATGGTGTTGTACTATACTTAAATACAGTAATGTATTGCACATTCACGTATAAAGACTTAATTTCTTCTTTTAAATGCAGAACAATATTCAGACTTAAGGGGGCTGTCCTCCATATTCAGAACTTTAATACAGCCATAAACAGCTATTTGCTATGTAAAGATATCGTGGAGTAATGGCGTCCTGGGCAGAGATTGAAGACACACTCCCTCTGTGTGTTGTAATCCGAGCTTCTCGGTTCTCTGCGTGTGCACGTGAGTGCATGTAGATGCCATGTGTATGGGATGACAAAGCGTTAGAATTTGACGAGTTGTAAGAGCCGTGTGGAGGCAATCCCAGACCACTTTTTTTTTTGAATATCGAGTACAGCCCCTTCAAAGGCATAATAGGAAGATGTTATCCTAATAAAACATGGTATAGACTAATAAACAAATAATCCCTCTCAATCATCACTTATGACCCACTAGAAGTGTGTGGTGGTGTCTGTATCTGCAGAGACCCTGCCCTCTGCCTGTATTTTCTCTTTTCTTCTTATCTTTTGGTGTGCATTGTGCATGACTTTAATGGGCGTCAACAAAGTGCCTTTGAGCCCCACGTGAGTGTGTAACCCCAAGCCAATAACGCAGGTTGTGGAGCCAATCTCAGCCAACGCAGCTTTTCCCCTCAGCGTCTCATATCTACGCACAACTCTAACCCACACACACACACACACACACACACACACACACACACACACACACACACACACACACACACACACACACACACACACACACACACACACACACACGGAGAAACAGACAGGATGAAGCTCTGCTTTTACTCATAATCCGACAAGGTGTGTTGTGTGTGTTTATATGTGCTTTGGAACATAACAGCCGTGAAACAGTCTGAAAACATTATATTTTTATTCCTCTGATTCACTGCTTTCTGCGGCTCTCCCTCTCTTTATTTGCGTTCTCTCTTTGGCTTTAACAATACTCCCTTCGTATTCTACCTTCTACCTACAGAAGTATTTTAAAAGTATTTTTCAGGTGGATAGTCAAGAGGTGACAAGGGGGAGAGAGATGAGATAACCAATGGGATATCGCTATGTTTTTAGGATCATGGGTCAAGCCAGCTGTACAAGATATCAGGTTGAGAAAACAGCTGGTGTTACCACTGATCCGTAGCTGACAATGAGAGTCCTCAGGGCCCAGGGGAAGCCCAGGCCCAGAAGCACATCAAAGATATTACTGCCAATGGAGTTGGAAACAGCCATGTCGCCCATCCCTGCAACATTTGACATACACACAATGAAATTCAGGTGTAAATATGTAGTTAGGCATTCAAATGACATTAGAAATCCAGTCAAACAGCTTGAGTTTTTTTATTTTTTGGTCAAGAATAAACCTGATTTAGTTTTGTAACATAATAAATGTGCAAAGTTTAAATAATTCAACAATGTAAAACACACACACACACACACCCGCACGCATGCATGCACACCTTGTCGAGCAACGATGAGGCTGGCCATGCAGTCAGGGACACTGGTGCCGGCTGCCAGAAAAGTAATGCCCATGATGACTTCTGGGATTCCAAGTGTGTAGCTGATTATGGTCACCTAGACAGAAACACAGAGGGAAGAGGCTGTATGTATTTATGTGTGTGTGGGAGTTTGTGTGTGTGTGCACGTGCAAGTGCATTAGTGCGTTTCGTACCATCCAGACCATGAGGTAGGAGAATAGGGCTATCCAGAGCGTGGAGGACAGGAAGGTGAGCAGGTACCAGCGCTCCCACCGTGGCAGGTTACAGTCGGGGATGGTGAAGTAAAGTAGGACGCTCACGGGCCAAGAGAGCAGCCACTTCAGACGCACACACCAACCATCTGAGGAAATTATGAAAACACGCGTGCACACACACACACACACACACACACACACACACACACACACACACACACACACACACACACACACACACACACACACACACACACACACACACACACACACACACACACACACACACACACACACACACACACACACACACACACGTTTCCCCACAGGGATCATTGCAGATTCATCTAAACTTCTAAATTATTAATGTGGCACGGCCTGTGAATCTTAGTATCATCTCTTTTTAATTAGCTCCATGATTAGCAATGAATCCATCTGTAACACTGGAAGTACGTGAAAAGCCAGAGGAAACTTGCTACAGTCAGTTTGAACCTGAGAGATTTTCTAGCTTTAGTTATATATTTGACACATGAAAAGATGCAAAGTGTGCATAACACTCACGTGGCAGGACGAAGGGTTTGAAAGGAGTGTTCTCCTCCTCTCCTTCCTCCTGCTCTTCATCCTCATCCTCTTCCTCTTCCTCTTTAGGATGTGCTACCCCACCTGTCTCTCCCCCCGTCTCTTTACCCCTCTCCCTCTCTCCCTCAAGCGGCTGCTTGTCTCCCTCGGCCACCGTCCCGTTCTCCCTCCCCCACGACCCGTTAGCACCCAAGCCTTCCTCGCCCGAGGCTCCCCCCTCCTCTGGGCCACCCCGGGCCCAAATCAGCCTCTGCCTCTGTGGGTGGGGAGGGAGTGAGGGTGAAGTCAGAGAAAAGAAAGAAGGGAAAAAAGAAGAAAAGAAAATGACATGAGAAACTACTTCATCTGACTGTAGCTAACAATATGAGACCTGGCAGCCAGGCATGTCTTCACCAGAGGGGGATTTGGAAAGCATTGATCGTGGGCATGGTACAGAGCAGGGGCAGCAGGGGAAGTCACACTTTAATGTGGCACTGGAAATGGCAAGCACACATGCAGGAGAGCCGAGTGAGTGAGGAAGCAGATTTGAAGATTAAGTTACTGTCTGCTTGTGTCTGGGATAATATTATGCACAAGGTGTGGGGTGTGTGTGTGTGTGTGTGTGTGTGTGTGTGTGTGTGTGTGTGTGTGTTTTACTATATTCGTGGGGTCCAAAAACCGGGGAATACAGTATACTTGTGGGGTCTGCACAGCCTTGTGGGGCCCAAAATGCTGGACCCCACAAGGTTAAAGGTCTGTTTGAGGGTTAAGACTTGGTTTTAGAATTAGGTTATGGTTAGGGTGAGGTAAGAGTTAAGGTTAGGCATTTGGTTGTGATGGTTAGGGTAAGGGGCTAGGGAATGCATTATGTCAATGACGGGTCCCCACAAAGATAGTGAAACAAACGTGTGTGTGTGTGTGTGTGTGTGTGTGTGTGTGTTTGATATGCCATCAAGAAACAATTCCTGATGTATTCCCCTAATCTTTTTTGTCTACCTGCCAAGCTCCTGTACAAACAGTGCGCTGTGAGTAGTATCTTTGCTATTGATAAATCATTAACAAATTCAACAAATCAATATGGCAACTGAAAACATAATTATTACCAAAAACACCACCAGCAAACTTAAATGGACTTTTCTTCCAGTGCATATGGAGCTAAAGCTAAAAGATTTCTGGTAATGGCTAATTGTGGGAGGAATGAAAGAATATGACCTCTACGGTTCTGTACAGCAAAGTAAGCAACTGTGAAGAAACAACTTTCTCACTGACTTTTTTCCAATAAATCCATATAATGCTACACATTTTCTGCTATAGATACGCCATACCCTACGCTGTACCCTATGCCAGTCTTCGAACTATACAGTGGCCTTTGGTGTCGTGCGCTTGCGACTTAGAATGACTTACAAAGATACACAACAGCTACAAGTACAAGTGTATGCACTATACAGGATTTACCCTATTATACTTTATCGACAGGAATTGATAGGTCAAACAAACAAACCGTCCCTGTCCTGCTTGTGTGTGTGTGTGTGCTGCTGGCTGCTGCCGGGCCTGGCTGATTGCTTGCTTGTTCACTGAGTCATGTGACTGTATAACATCAAATCACAAGAGGGGGGAGAGGGAGCAAAGTGTGCCTTTCCCGCGCTGTGACATGAGCGATATTTGAAAGTAACGGCACTTACACAGACTTGGACAGCCAGGTCGCCTTTTTGATGGAACTGCAGCAGTGCATTATACTGGTATCAATACCAACGTTGGTATTGATATTATCAATATTTGGATCGATCTGCCCACCACTAATTTCCAGGTTCTCCTTCTCCGTGAACAACATGTAATTAATGAGAGGGTTAATTTTTCCTACTACGGCTTTCCAACCGTGGTCAGAAAGCACAGGGGAGACACTTTGTTTCTCCATCTCCACTGCCGGAGTCTGTACCCGTTCTGAAGCTAATCCCCGTCACTCTCTCACTCACTCTACCACACACTCCCCACGCGCACACACATACCGGCTCTGCTATTCTTTTAAAGAGATACACTAGAACGACGCAGGCACACCAGCGTAGAAGTATAAATCCTCACAACAGCGTAGGCCACTTACCTAGGCTACGTTGTAGGTTCTGCGTGGAGCCTACGTACAACCATAAATCCGCCTTAACGCTGAAACACATTTCTCCATGTATACATATACATAAAAAAAAAAGCTTTTTTGGCGGTTATGTTACAACTTGTGACGCTACAGTGACATCCATATGTTTTAATGGTGCAACACAATTCAATAAAAAAAACTAGCGAGTAGATACTAAGAACTTAAGGAGGACTTTACAACACAAACCTAAGAACGGATTTACAAATACCTGGTGCAACCCAGTTCAGGTACACAAGGGTGAGTGCAGTGATCCTTCATTATATTTATGGTACGGTTTGACCAATATGACCATGTTAATTTGACAGTGACATATTGCTGCTTCTTTTTTTAAATGATGCACACGCACATTTAAATGCCCACCAATCTAGCCAAAAAAACCCGGTGGAACTTGGACGTTATGTGCAGGGTGCGAGCACGTGTAGTGTACCTCGTTGATGACCATGTGTCCTGCCATGCGCAGGCGGGTGAAGGGGGGGAAATGCGGGGTAATGAGAAGGCGGAGGCTTGCCTCTGAGAAGGAGAGCTGGTGGGGGTGCAGGTTCAGTAGCTCATCCACCATTACCACCCCTGAGTCCTGGCCGGCCACCACACAAGAATCTGGGAAACGTGCAGGGAGATGGATGGAGGTTGGCAGGAGATATCAGTGGATAGGAGAGGATAGCTTAATAAGATAAACGATAGACAGCAGACAAACAGGAAGACAAAATAGACAGATTTTTTCTCCACTTTTTCTTGTTCTATTTCAGCCTGTTGGAATTCCACAGGGTTTGACAGGCAGCCTTATCTGTGTCACTAGGTCTGTTGAACGCTGCTCTGAGAGAGAGACTGAGGGAGACTTTTTTTTTTATGTTTTGGATGTACACATGCACGTGTGTAAACACGAGCTGCTGCACCTGGCTTCAGCGGCACCATGTCGTTGTCACAGTCTCCAACGTTTCCGACAGCAGTCGTCCGTCGCAGGTGGCTCAGACATGGCTGACCTGCCCTGCTGCAGTGTCTCTCTGCCAGGCTGCGCAGAGATCTGTTGAACCTACACACACGCACACACACAAAGATGTAGATCGCGTGGTGGCTTGATACCAAAAGGCTAGAAATGTGAGAGGGGGGAAAAAAAGACACTCACTTCATGATGATTATGTAGATTCCATACATAGAGATCAGGATGATGGTCTCCCACCTTAAAACATGCACACAAACACCAACACAGATTCATTAATACCACATTCACCACAATGACAGTCAGCTATCCTGCAACCTGATATTCAAACAACATAGGCTGCTGAATTATAAGAGTTTAATTACACTCTTACCACATGACTTTTTCATCATAGATCACCTGGAAAATACAATGAAAATATACTTTAATTACACCATAAAAAATAAATCTTTTTACATAAAAATGATTGATTAGCTAATATTGGCCAATATATTGACTCCTATTAGCTCGTCACATCTTGGTTACAATTCTAAAAACCAAACACTTTTAAGTAGAGATGCACCGATTACAACTTTCTAAGCCGATTCCGATTTCCGATTTTCTTTGAGTTAGGCCAGCCGATACCGATTTTAGCCGATTCCGATTTAATTTTTTTGAACCACTTTACAGCACACACACATTTATTTTCTATCTTTTCTTTAATAGAACATTTCGCACAGAACATAGAAACATTTTTTAACAGATAATGGATCACTATAAAATAGAATTAATATAAATTACCCCTGGTGTGGAAAATTCACACACATCTAAAGTGCAATGTTACAACCATTTCCTTCTTTTCACATCCAATATCCAACTAAAAAAATGTGATTTTGGTTTTTGGTGTCGTCCCTCCACGCCCTACTTTTTCCTTGCAGGTGTTGCATATGGCAAACTTGTTATCTTCTGCACACACGCTGAAGAATTTCCAAACAGCTGACATGTTGCAGGTTAATTCACCAGGTTCCCTACATGTGCGAAAATAGCGCGGACACGCGCTTCACACCGCGAGCAGGTACGCGCAATACACGGCAGAAAGAGACTGCTGTCGCGTCCGTGTGCGTGTGCGTATGCGCGTGCGTCCTTGAGAACTGTAACTCGTATAACTTATGTTGTCAGTTAATTGTAGCATTGACCGGCATGAAATCGGCATATGTCAGACTGACCTGCCGGTCATGGCCGAGCACGTGAAAACCGGCCAATTCCGGTCACCGGCCGGTCTATCGATGCATCTCTACTTTTAAGGGATGCTATTGAAAACATGTAATAGTTAATAATGACCGATAGGATAATGAATTAATATTGGCCTCAGAAATCCAGTATCATCAAGCAATAATATTGTATGACGTGAGTATTTTCTCCCTACTGGTAGCTATATATACTGTCGTTTCTGGAGGAATTAAATGGGGAGTTTCTCACCAGGATAAGCACCAGTATGGACAGGATGTAGAAGGCAGCATCACGAAACAAAGGCCACCAGCTCAGAGAGATGGTCTGGAAAGAGAAGACACACAGTAAAGTCAAGCAAATGTTGTAAGATGTAATCATGTGAAAAAAAACAAAAATACAAAATATCTGTTTGCTTTCATGTTTAATGAGTTTTATTAGCTCAGAAAAGGTGAGATCAGTTCTCATTTTAGCTTAAGATGGACCTGTCCAGAGAAGATGCCGCAGAGGCCGATGATGACCAGGATGTTAAAGACAGCTGATCCCACAATAGTTCCCACACCCACGTCTCCTTTTGTGATAAACACCCCTAAAAACACAGAACAGGAAAGAGCAAGCCATAAATCATCAGCAAAACTAAAGTAATGTGGCAATCTGTAAGAAATGATGGATTGTATCTCTCTCCCATACATAAATGTGTAAAAAGTTAGGCATAATATCTCTCTCCTCTAAACAGAAATATTACATATGTATATAACCAAGAGGACTCGGCAGATATCTTTTTATCTAAAGTCACTTTAATACATGTAAAGGCCAGCCTATTTTTCATTTGAGAATAAAATAGATTATTGCAGAAGCAATATATGAGAAAATGTCCTTTAGCCACATGGATTTAGAAGCAAAGTTTTCATTCTTACAAATCAAAACAATACATCTGCTTCAATTTTATTAAACTGTATGTTATGCCTTCTAAAAAAGTAGCAATGTCCAGGATAATCCCCATTATTACCACGACATGTGTACGATGGTTTCTGTATCTGTTTTATATCTGGGCCAAAGCTTCCAAACACTGTGAACAATGTCCTTATTTTGTCAAAATTTCATCATGGAAACTTTAATCTCATCGATGCCAATGCCTGGATCTTTTCTACCCAAAGTGTATTTTTCCATCTATGTCCATATTTACTGAAACCCTAATGATCTGTGGGGAAAAAAACACTTAATAAATTTGCAGGTGAGCTGGTAAACTATCAAGCATAAATGAAATATGCTCTTCTCGCCGTCTTTGTCTACTCAACGCTTGAAATCAGTGCCGACATGAACTTGACTCCCCTCAGTCCTGATCAGGTGAAGATGTCTCTGATTGCAGGTAATTGGAGCACTTATGGGGCAATCATTGGGCTAATCCCTGAGAGTGAAAAATCGATTAGACGAACGCCCTACTGACCAATCAGGGAGGTGAAGAGCTCGGGGGCGGAGCTCCCAGCTGCCATGAAAGTTGCCCCGGCAACATCCTGACTGAGGTGAAGGTTCTGGAAGACAGAGGTTTAAGTTTAATGATTGAAGGATGAGGCTGTTGATCCACAATTGACAAGTTTCCCCAATAAATGCATTTGTACTCCTGTTTGAGTAATGTTTGCTAAAAACTACAGTGCATAGCTATTTGGAGAAAATGTTGAGCCTTTAAAAACATTTTTTTTAAAAGAAATAAAAAAAAAATATATATATATATATGTGTGTGTGTGTGTGTATATATAGTGTGTAATATTTCAATTAAAACAAATGTGCTTGGGGCTGGGTGACACAGGTGGGGAAGACATAAGTTTTGATATCTGGACTAATGCAGTGTTTGTTTATGTCTTCTCGTGGGAAATATAGACCGAAAAATAACTCCATCCTTATCCTTTAAAGGTTTGGATGAAAATAAAATAAACAGATGCTTTGTAAAAATCCCAGTTAACACCTGAAAAACACAAAGACAACATCAAAAATCTAACTGTAGACTCTAAACTAAACTCTCTTTCTTGTCCTACACGATTTTATTTATTTATTTATTACGTATGTATTTATTCATACCTCTGATACTTTTTCCAGTGATGGCACAAAGTAAACATCACACACGATGGCCAGTGCATGAAACATGTAGATCGCCTGTGAAATAGAGGAAACACATTATTGGCCATATGGCTTATATAAGAGTTTCGGTTTGTGAGTTTAATGCAACAAAATGTAGCATTCATTTAGGAAGGGCTGATACTCACACAGAGAACATGAAGGACTACAGCTCCCTGTCTCTTCTGCTTCAAAGTGAAGAGGTCTTCAGGAAAATCACTGATAGCTGGAGAAGAGATGGACAGAGAGTAATCTAATGATGTGTAAAATGGGGGCACTTCCTGAACCAAGAGCTGAAACAATTAGTGGATGGATTAATTAGTTGATCCACAGAAGAATCAGTCGACAAGTATTCTTAAAATCAACGAATCGTTATTTCAACAGCCCAAGTAGAAGAGCTGTTGTTAATCTTTCTCTCCATTGACTCCCTGTCACTTTTAGGATTGATTTTTATTGATTTTTAACTTTTGAAATAAAAGGTATTCCATGGTCATGCACCTCTGTATTCAAAGGAGTTGTTGTGCCCTTTGACCTCTAAGAGGAGCCTCAGCAGGGGTTTTTGGCTGTTGGGTCCAGGCTGAAAACTAAAGGTGATCATGGTTTTGCTATTCTTTGTCTGATGTGATTGTAAACTGAATATCTTGGGTTTTTTGACTGTTGGTCAGACAAAACAAGCAATTGGATGACACTGCCTCATGTTTTAGGAAATTCAATGGAGAAAAATAATCAGTAGATTAATTAATAATCAATGAAATCATCGTAATAATCGTAATTTGCAGATCTTCCCTGAACCTCCAGTCACTTTTCTTGTGAAATGTGTGGGTGTGTGTATGACTTTGTTGGATGTGTGTCCGGTTGTATCCCCTAGCAACAAGGGCTGAGACAGCTCGAGGTTAAAATGTTTGCCACACGACACCAGTTAAACTGCATTATAACTGAGTTTTCAGTCATTTTTTTTAATGGTTCATCTTGAGACTTCACACTGTCACTCATGTCATCTGCACCCAGGTTTCCAACTCTTTCAATAAAGCCAGCAATTCCTATGAAGTCAGCCTTTAGAGGCATCACATTTGGCTGAGTTAGACGACGCATCGCTACCACCATCTTTCAAACTGTAAGGTTGCTGTAGTGTTTTGCTAGACTGCAACGTCTTGCACATAAGCTCGAACTAATGCCACGGCTCACTGCACCATAAAGAAGCTTTTATTATGAGGCAGCTCAAAATAACAATAAAGAAACCTCTCAAGTGACTTTCTGATTTATCTGTGAGTCAGGATTCATAAAACCTCCATTGAAGAGAAAGGTAACAAACGTGGGAAACAAGAGTGACTAAAGATCCTGTGTCTGAGATCCTGCACAGAGGCAACATTGTGCAGTGAGTTAGCGGCTAACATCCATCACATGTCGGGATAGAGACACAAATATGGTGTGTGATAGTATGACAACTTGTCACATGATTTTGTTTAGACACGGATCAAACCGTATATTTTTATCACCAAGAACAAGATGGTGCTCTTGAAAATAGCAATTTGTTAATAGGAAGAACATGTCTTTGAGGCCTTCAAGTTAATCTGTGCTGTTTCCCCCCCAAGGCAGTTTTTCTAGCTCAATACATTCTCTGTAATTGGATACAAAATCTCTTCATCTCACATCAGACTGTAAGATGTCGTCACTGCTTGTCTCTTAGTCTTTCGAAACAGCCAATTAGATCCAAGCACACACACACAAGCAAAGAGAGAACTGATGATGAGAGGCTACTAATTAGCAGGTCATGGCAGGCACTTTGAACAGCTCCAGATGCACAAGCTATCCAACCACAAATTCAGCATTCAGTTTCCTAGCAACTGGGTCCCCTCAAAGGCCTAACTGTTTAAACATCTAGATGTGCAGAGTTTGAAGAAATGAGGGATGAGGTGGAGGGAGAGGTAGATCGATGCACACACACACACACACACACACACACACACACACACACACACACACACACACACACACACACACACACACACACACACACACACACACACACACACACACACACACACACACACACACACACGTCTCACCGGATCTAGAGATACTGTCATTTTCATTGTTGTCTTTTTCTTGCTGCATGAGCTCTTTCTTGGACAAGGAGATGTCATGATCCACAGTGGGTGCATTGGAGCCTAAAAAGGATTGACATATAAATACATACAAATACAGTCAATTGACCCAACTTGTATTTATTTTTGTCTACTGTGCTGCTAAAAACACTCGTTTAAGGTTATAATTATCTGTATTATTACTGCAATCTGACATTTAAATAATGTGAATTGCATGGTCATAGACAACACACGGATGTGTTTACTGTAGATGAAATCATGACATTTGTATGTGTAGTTTCCTTGAAAAGCACCTGTAACATCGTTGAAGTTAAAGATCCAGGCGGCTGCGAGCAGACCGACTGCACAGACGCAGAACCGGGGGAGGAGCCGCGTCTGCCTCGGTCTCCTCGGCGCCTTCATCCCGCCAGCCGCCGCCGCTCGCCGGCTCTCCGCTCAGAACATGTCCCTGCTGCCGACGCCGCCGCCACTCGTCCTCACACAGCCGGTGCGGTCCCCGTTACACAGACTGGATAAAAATTGTCCTTTGGCTCTCTTTTTCCGATTTATCGTCTTTCAGCTATTTAGCTTTGGGCTCCATCCACGACACAGGAGGGTGCTTGATAGGTTTGGCCTGTCATTAGCATCTCAGCACGAGTCAGTCCCCACACAGCATCCGCGAGCTCAAACTCCAGCACACACAAAATGAATCATCAGCCAGCTATGATATAAAAAACATCCCTCGATTCAGACCATCCTCTCGTCCCTCCTGTCCTACATTTGATCCCCCACTTTATGATTTTCCGTATGGGGGGGGGGGGGGGGGGGGGGGGGGGGGGGGTGTTTTTCTGAAGTCACAGACAAGACCACCAGGGAGCGCCTTCAGCTGGGAGGGGCGACTGGAAGGCATAGATGCACTTTTACTGGAGCACGTAATTCAAAATGTGAAAAGTAATTATTTATTAATGAATGTTGTAGTGTAACTGAGATACTAACCTTATAATAATAATAATAATAACAACAAACGGTCTTATAGTGGCAGACTGGACTGCTACTCTCATCAAGAACTCATCTCTTTGGTTCACATGTATTCAAGCGTATCTTCATACCATACTCACATGGCCGATGTATGAATGAGTTACTGGCTGCTATAACCCTTTCCCCATACTGACCACAAAGAGATCCCTTCGTAAAACTTCTTTAATGTAAGTAAAATCCAAAGTATAAAATACAGCTAAAGTACAAAATTCCCTTTGTATTTCAACGAAAGAAACAATTACAGCAAACAAAAACGTTTACAATGTACATAAGAGCAGGTGAGTACGGTTTTAAGTCGATGTGTAGTGGCCAGGAGGACTAAGAAAATATGAACTATTCAATTTATATATATATATATATATATATATATATATATATATATATATATATATATATATATATATATATATATATATATATATATATATATATATATATATATATAACATTGGTTTGAGCAAGACATGTTTCAATAAAAACAAAATATGTCATACATCTCTTCTTCTAAATCAGTGCACAAACTCCTAATAAATGTGCAAATGGATTTATATTCCACCGCACATTTCATGCAGGCTAGTATTTTTGCAAAAAATAAACTATTTAAAATAACAGCCCTATGATCTGCTTAGTAGAAAACATATTCAGCTACGAAAAACAACAACAATAAGCCAAAAATAGTTAACATGTTTATAAGCGGGAGTGTTTAAATCAAATAGGAGGTAAAGCCCCATATTGCACACTGCAGTAGGGCTGTAACATCAGGTGTGCACCACTCCACAAGGTGTTGATGGAAAAAAAGTTTCCTATACAGCTTCCTGAAGCCACAAAGGCCGAAACGGTGAGAATGACAAACAGCAGAAAGAGTCTTACTCTCTGGACGGCTGTCTCCGAGACACCTGCACACCTTAGACAATGGAGAAACCAGAGGGATGATTATGAATGAGGTAACGAAATAGGATTCAGAGCCATTTTATGATGCAAAACTTAAGTACCTTTTGGTCTGAAGATCTACTGTGACACTTTGAGGCTTCGGCAGCTCCTCCGCCTCAGGTTCTTCCTGCACACACAGTACCAGACATCACTAATCCCCTCATTTCTACATCCACAGTCTTTCGATTGACAGTGGCACGCTCTAGTGGTCACTTGTGGAAGTACAGAATACTCAAACTCTTAAATCTACACCCAGTTGCCACTTTATAGGACTTATTGCAAGACTGCATTAGTTGTATCCAGGTGAACAAAATAAACTGGCAACTGAGTGATTTTCACAATCTCTCAAGTTTAAAAGTCTATACACAGGAGGGAGAGGTCATACATGTCTAAGATCCGTGGAGTCTGACGTGTTGATTTCCACTTCAGCTGAAGAGGCCAGCAGATTCATTTCCTCTGCGAAGGACAGAGGGGGACTGAGCAATCCTTCCTTTTCTGCCATCAGGTCATTCACAAAAGCGCTAGAATCCAACAGCAGACACACAGTAAAGTATGACTGCAAACAGACGACTCAGAGTACATCATGATATATTTAGAGCAAGGGGATATAATGTGTCAGAGTTACAATGAGGCCTCATCCAGTCTGTTCTCCAACTGCTCACTCAGCTTCTGATTTGTCAGCCTGAGATCCTGGAGCAAAGAAACATGATCAGACACACTTCAACAGCTAATTCCGATAAGACTTAATCTGAAAGTGGTCGGTAGCTAAGGGAATACTTTTCTTTCTACTTTCTTAACTGAATAGAAATGGTTGAGAACATCTTTACCTTTATGATGTTGGAGCACTCTTCTATTGCCTCCTCCGAGTGCTTTAACTGCAAGCTTTTCTAAAACAAACACACACATGAAGAAATGTGATGTTCAAATAATTAAAAAGACAAAGAACTGTCAAGATTCATATTCATGTTGACGTCCTATGCGAAAGATCAATCTTTATGAGAAAATCCTTGACTTTTTGGTCAGTCTAGTGCTGCTGTCTGTGTTCCTACCTGATGAATGACCTCATCCCTTTTAAGCAGCTCTAACTGAGCCTCTCCCATGCTACGCTGAAGAAACACACAACATAACAAATCAAAAGCGGTTTGACGATGTAACATGACTAATGCAAACACCGGTAGAATGAATGGAGAGAAAGAAATAATCAAACATCTCCAAGTTGAATCCATAGTGTTACCTCCAGGGTTTGAAGTGAAACCTTGAACCTGCTCAAGCCAATCTTATCCTGGTCTCTCTCTTGCTGGAAGCTCTTGAGCTGAAAAAGTCAGAATGATATTTAAATGTGCCAAGTGTTTTGAAATGTCTGTACCTCTTCTAACTGTAGTATGTGATGACAGATCATAGTGCTATGTGAAAAGTAACAGCTATCATACCTCTGTAGTTAGCTTCTTATTCTGTTCCTTTATCGTGGTGTTTTCCTTCTCCTGCATAAAAACACAACAACATGAAGGGTTACCTGGATGCATATGTTTTATAAAAAAAAAAAGAAAGTATAACATTTGCATTGAATGTAATTAAGTTTCAAAAATAGCCTGGAATTGTTTATAACATAGTAGGCGTAAGGCTTTCGAAGAAAAAATAACATATACCATTGATGCCAAACCTCCACAGGATGGCTGTTAAAGTGCTGTATAGTAATACAACCCTAGCTGGTATTACCCTATTTTATTATTATAGATCAACACACTTGCAATCCATTATTTTGTATTAAATGCATAGTAAAAATTACAAAAATCTGACTGATGAAATTTTAAAGAGGAATTATCCTTTTTCTTGTCAAAGGTTGCCTAAAAAGTAAAATCCTTGACGTATACTTCTGACGTTTACAAGTGAGATGCCACTGCAGTGAGGGCGTGCCTGAATACATCGACCTACGACCTGGATTAGACTACAGTAAAAGACACAATTGAACCATACGAGATATGAGGAAGCAAACTATGAGAATACAGTGGTTTCTAAAATATTACACAAATCATTTGAATGTTAATTTCAGTTAGTAGCAGCTCAGAGCTCTGCCTGAAGCAACGCTGGAATAGAGCTGGGCAGTTTATCACTGCAATGT
This sequence comes from Zingel zingel, assembly GCA_023566125.1. Taxonomy (NCBI): domain Eukaryota; kingdom Metazoa; phylum Chordata; class Actinopteri; order Perciformes; family Percidae; genus Zingel; species Zingel zingel. The sequence continues at coordinate 22,398,873 of CM042323.1, read as the reverse complement.
AAGACTAGATATCAAGGATGTTGCTTTGCCTTCTTATACTTCTGGTTACCCACCAATTTCTGAATCTTTTGTTCACTGCATCTCTTTGCATTGAGGTCATCGGACAGGAGGGAACTGCAAGGCTCTGCTTCAACCTGCTGTGCTTCACTGATGTTCTTCTCCAGGTTGCTGATACACAAACACATCTACCTGCTGCTGACCGTTTTTTCACCATAATGTTAAAGCACTAGTTCAAAAGCACTAAGTAACAAAGATAACAGGGCTGGCACAACAAAAACATTGAAAAAATAAAGACAAAACAGATATAAAATAAAAGCCATGTCAAAAGGCAGCAGGGAAATCAAACAGATCATTAATATGCTAAAAGATAATTGCAGTGTTAAGTTTGTGTTAAGTATAGTCATACGACTCAGGGACCCTTCTGCTACTGAGTAGGGACAATTGTGTGTGACTAGTTACGCTTTCACTTGTTTTCTGAGGTTGGCGTTCTCTGAGCGCAGCATTGCTATATCATCATCTGCAACATCCAGCATTTGCCTCATTTTAGCATTCAGGTCCCTCTGTTGGCTGTGAGCATAATCCAGCTCCGTTATTTTCTCAAGCATCTCCGTTGGTGTCCTGCGCGCGCGCGCGCGCGCACGCACGCACACACACACACACACACACACACACACACACACACACACACACACACACACACACACACACACACACACACACACACACACAAGCTATGAGTGTATAAAAAGTACAAAGTGTATTCACGTACACTAGCATGTCCACATGCCAACACACACACGAGATGAAGTTCCATACAGTGCCATTGCAACATTTTTTCGTGTGGGTTTATTCAGTGAACATCACTCACATATTCTCCTCTGTGACATCCATCCTGCTGGCTTACTCCTCCCTGGTGCTTGTGATCGACAAAGGTCCACCAAATAAATTACCATAAGGAGCAAAACACGACTTGTAAGATATATTTTCCGTTTTCTTCCAGCCTTTATTTATTAAAAAAATAAATTATTTTTTGACAACATTTATGACTGTGGTCCACTGAATAGTGTGGACGGTGTGAATCTCTCAATGTACAACTTTTAAGGATGGACTAGACTGATCCAGTTAACTTATCTAACTAACATTAACACTTTACTTGTATAACTAATTAATTACTTGTATAACTAATTAATTAAGACACTTTGCATAAAGCCGAAATCCCTGCAATGAGAAGCGCAAAAATATCTTAGCCATTTTCCAAGCTTTCAAGGTTGTTTTTACCTGACAAAAAAGAAGAGAGATTCTGGGATTGAAATTACTCCCATTTTATTAGTGTGGGCACTTTGACAACATCTTTATTATATTTGAAAAAGGCTATTTTAAAAGTAGCTAACGTTAACTTTCCATAGCTAGCTAGCTAGAGTTATCCAACTTTGGTTACAGTCACATTTTTAAAAGAACTGAGGTAATGTTAGCTGAAACTCATCATTGATCAGCTAGTTTAGTTAAAATGCTAACAAGTCACATACATGTGAAAGTAACGTTACGTGTTGGAGAAAAGTATTAGTGTTTTTCAATACCTGTTGACACCCTTCATTAATGTTTTACAGACTCAGTTAGCTAGTAACATTAGCTACATGCTACCATTAGCTAACTAACGTTTCTCAGTTAGCTAGCATGATACCACCCGTAGATACAAGTTGACCAAAGGTTTGCATACTACTACAACTGATAATGTTTTATACTTATATCCGCTTTAAAATGGACAACAAAAATGACTTACCAGCGAGTAACTCCAAACTAATAAGGTTAAGCTAGAGACTGTGGTCTAAAGTACAGCAGCTAAATTGTAGTTCTGGCTGCTAAACCAAGCGCAGGAAGCCTGCGTTGCCAGGTTACCATGCACCTGGCACTAACCTGGGTCGCCTTCAGGCCTTCATTTATTCTTCTTTATTTTTATTTTTTTTTTTACAGTCACTGGTTCAGCCCAGTGACTGTAAAAAGATTCAGCCCCAGCCCAGACAAAACGGTGGTGTATGCAGAGCACGTAGTTTCAATTCACACCATGGATGTAGTTATAATGACATGTTTTACACCTTTTCGAGGAAACATGTCGTTGGAAAACCGTAGCAAAACGGTTTTTAAATTGAACGTGCCCCTGTTTAGAAACGAAATGTTTGAGAAGACAGGCTCTTGGTGATTAATTAAATGGTCTGTGTTGGATTCTCTGCATTAGAATGAAATTTGAATAGGTAGATTTTACTCAAGCGTCCATGTTTAAAATTGTTGGAACTGCAAAAAACACGTTTCAAAGTTAACATTTTACTATTACACCACGAAATACAAAAAATAAAACAATTAAACGTTTTTTCAATGGTTCCATACTTCCCTTAAAACAATTTATTTAAGCACTTTCAAATAGCAAAACCAAACATCAAATTATGTGACCCATATGATATAGCCTAGCACAAAAAAGGCAGACTATAATCAAACTATTAAAAAATATTTTTTCTGCAATGTAAATTCAGTGTAGGACAAAAGCTCATGTCAAAACAATGGTTTGTAAAAAAAAAAATAAAAAAAAAATAGGCCTAAGCTATATAAAAAAGGGGTGGAACGGTAGGCCTACACTGAAGTCACGGTTCATACCTCGGTTCAGACATCACGGTCTGGTTCGGTACAATGGAGGGGAAAGCATAACAACAATTTTTTTATTGTGCATTTCTCAGGCTGTACCACCTAGTGTCATCCAGTCTCTCCACTGAGCTAACTGCAACAGCCTGAAGCCTAAAAAGTACGATGTAAACTGTAAACAATAAGTAGGCTACCCATAATCTCCAGACTCCATCTGGAACTTGTAAACAAAATAAGACAATCAGCTAGTAGTGTGATATGGGAGACAAGCGCTGCTCTCATATGTGAATGCACAGGGCAGGGGTGTTAAAGAGCAGCTTCGGTTACACAGAGCAGCTGGCGAATTGTGGCGTTAGCTTCACACGCTAACAGCGGAGCTAGCAGCAAACAGCGAAGCAAATGGGCCTGGAAGCTATTTGTGGTCGAGGCAAGAAGGGATACAGCTACAGTACATCCGTGTTTGGTTGTATATGGAAGAGACTAGTTTGCTTCGTGTGGTCTCTGGACCGACTTGACATGTAGCTAGGCGGAGCTCGTAGACATATGGCGGAGCTTCAGAACTAAGGCGGGGCTACAGATTAGGTGTCCATAAGAAACGCGTATGTAACAGTAGTTCCACATTACATTAATTCATTTGCACGCGAGTTTTATTTATTTTTATACCGTGTATTCTCTGTGTAAATTCATGTACCGAAACGAGACGCCCGTACCGTTTCGGTGCAATACGAATACATGTACCGTTCCACCCCATAAATAATAAAGACAAGGCAACTAAAATGGCAAAGGTAAGAGGTAAAGGTAACAGAAGTCCATTTGGCATCAAGCTCTGTGAGACATGTTAGCTGTGTCCCAAATCCATACAGTGAGGTGGAACAGCTCCAGGAACACCTCAGAAAATAAAAATAGCTATACATTGTTTTTGAACATTTTCTTTCTATTGTGTCAAACATATTGTATAAAAAGGTAATGATTTCCCGTATACCTACTGCAAAAACAGGATGTTGTAAAGATTAGTATACATTATATACTGTGTACAATTAGTATGTAGTAGGGAATTGGGACACAGCAGTCAAGTCAGTACACGTCATGTTACACTGTAGGTGTAGTTTCTAGTAGTACATTACTGACTGAAACATAGACAACGTAATGTGAAACATGGGCAAAGACTGTCCAAATGTGGTTTCTATACAAGTAGATTTTAAATGCTGTATTCACTGAAATACTTTACATTAGTCTGTAAATTGCAACATTAGATTTTACACCATGTACAATTTCTGTTGATTGTTTTCTTACACATATGTTGTCAACTCTTGTGAACACCCTCTCACTGCTCTCATCGTCTCACTTGGTGCAACAATTTCCAGTAAAAAGCTCTGTATAGTAAACTCAGCTGGAGCTCAGGAGTGGATGTAGACAAGTGGAAAGCACATCATGATCCGAGCAACGAACACACAACTGCAGATTTAGAATCCTATGGAATATTGAGGAACAGTGCAAGCCTAATTTGTATGACCTTAGGCAAAATAATCAGTACGAGAAAGGTCCATTTAAGTTGTCATCCCAAGAGGATGACTACCCAGGAGTCGTAGTCTGTAGTTGCGGGTGCTTGTTAACAAGGATTTAAAATCATACATTTCTCATTATCAATAAAATACATTCCCATTTCAGTGATGTTTACATATATTTTCAAGGCTCAGTATTCCTGAGGAACAATGCTAATGTATGTGTTAATACTCTGAGGCAATGAGTGTACAGTACAGATTACCTTTAGGTCAAGGTCAATATACCTTCCAGAGTCGACCCATCATTTCTTTGTTTCAGCACAGGTAAAAACTACGGAGAAAATACCGGTAGACAGTTACACCCATTAACATCTTAAACAACCACACACTGGCTTCTTCCCATCCCAAGCTACCTCTTCTTGAACTGAGGTGATCTTCCCTGCTGCTGCAGCTCTCGATAACATTACCCATCACCACTAAAGCAAAGACATGCGGCCTGTTAATATTCAGACCTTCAGCTGTTACCGGGTGGGTTCCAGCGATCCTGTGACCTGGAAGTTTATCCCATCTCCAGGGACAGGTGATGAGATGAGTGGGCAAAGCCAGCAGAGGTACCAGCGAAGGCCCAGAGTGTGACGCAGGTTGCCCAGGAGCCCGAGGTTGTAGGGTCGGCGGGTCGAGTACCACTCCCTTGTGGTCTGACCCCGAAACATCAGGAAGAGATGGAAGAAGAAGAAGGCGGACACCAGTAGAAAGCCCACCACGCACGTGTCAGCGATGAAGGCAAAGGCAAAGGCACGTGCTGAGACTTGGCCTGGGGAGAGAAGGGACAGCGGCACTGATTAAAATCACAGCCAGTGATAGAAATCCAAGCTAAGGTTACATTTGTACGTGAAATAGATTTGGCTATATTCCTGGGATCCATTTCATCACAAACAACTGAACTGATGTGTCAATGAGCATACATAAACCATCTGCTGCATTCAAGTTAAAGAGAGCTGTGGGGAAAGTAACCTTTAATGTTGTAAATGTATTTGCATTCCTTATTACCCCCAGTTCAGCTCTTAAAGTGTCATCCAAATGTATTTATGAATGTAAGTTTCCCTATAAACCACTGTGGGTTATTAATGGGACACTTTGACCAGAGCTTTCTCTCATGCGAGTTCTGGCCGATGAAAATAGAGCAGACAAGAACTTAATGAAGTAGGCAGCACACAACATCTTCTGCGCATCTGTCCATCCTGGAAGAGGGATCCCTCCTCTTTTGCTTTTCCCTGAGGATTCTTCCATGTTTTCCCCGCCGCTTTGTTGGGATATTTTCCTTATCTGAACTGAGGATCTAAGGATAGAGGGTGTCGTATGCTGTGCAGATTTGAAAGCCCCTTGAGGCAAAATTGTGATATTGGACTGTGTAAAGTAAATTAAATTGACTTAAAGTGCTCATATTATGCTCATTTTCAGGTTCATAATTTGTATTTAGAGGTTGTACCAGAATAGGTTTATGTGGTTTAATTTTCAGAAAACACCATATATTTGTTGTACTGCACATTGATGCAGCTCCTCTTTTCACCCTGTGTGTTGAGCTCTCTGTTTTTGCTACAGAGTGAGGCATCTCACTTCTGTACCATCTTTGTTGGGAGTCGCACATGAGCAGTAAGTACTGCTAGCTTTTCAGTTGTAGAGTATGAGGGAGCGCCATGCTAGCAGCTAGGCGAACATTATAACGTTATAACGTTTGTCACAGAAGTAAAGGCTGGACTACAAGAGAGCTGTTTGGAGCAGTTTGTGAACAGTGTTTTCTCTGGAAAATGGTAAGTCCCTTTGGGCTGGACTTTGGGCTTTTTCACTTTGTAAACCTATCATGTGCACAAGAAGATATATAACACAATAAAGGAAAGGGAAAAAGCCAAAAAGCACAATATGAGCACTTTAAAGCAATGGCATCTGCTGTGTTTGTGATGGCACATTTAAATAGTTTTTAAAACTATTGAAATTTTCTAAAATAAGTCAATTTTTGAGGTGCAAAAATTACAAACAAATGAGTGTGTACAGTATAAGTAACGCTGGTAAGTGCCACAGCTACAAGGAATAGACGGTAAAACTGAATAACCAATATTGCACAAACCAGATCCTACCTGAAACTAGCATGATCCAGGGTATGAGCAGCAGCAGGACACTGTGCATAGTCACACCCTCCTTCAATATGACAATGAAGACCTCTGCATTCATCAGAGTGGCGTACAGGAGCCCCGACCACATAAAAAACAAGCAGCACAGGAAGTAGCGGTAGTTACGGAAGCCCACACACTGGCCAAAAAAGACGCAGTGGTGATCCCGCCGCAGAACACACACTTTGCAGTCGTAGCAATGGGAGCAGCGAGGAGGAGTATGTGTCTCGCATGTATAGCAGTACCTGTGTGGGAAAAAACGAGAGAAAATACTATTATTTACAGTCAGAGATGCTCCTAAACAACATTTACCTCGGCACAGTTCTGGACAGCCAGGTGAGCTTCTCTAAAAAATAGAGTATATTTTACTAATTGTATCTTCTTAGGAAATGAAGTGGCCTCGGTGTTAATCAGCAGATTTAAGAACTAGTGCACAGAACTTTTGTTAAGAGTATTTTAATTTGTCTGCCTACAGTCACCTACTATAGATCTAAGAATAAACTTTCTAGGACTCTAAACGGCAAGCAAAATAATTGGCAAACCCCCAAAAGCCCTTAACTCAACTTTTTACAGAAAAGTCGAGGAAGAAAGCAGGGAATATCCATAGACGGTAAAATGGAAATGGGAAATGAGAAATGAGAATATCCTGGCAGATAGCTCCCATCCTCTCTTCAGCCAGTTTGAGCTCCGGGAGGCGCTATGGAGTCCCGTTGGCAACTAAAAATGTATTCAAGCAGTCCTTCATCCCAAGTGCCATCAAAATTCTTAACTCAACAACGTGACTGATGAGATTTAAACCACAGACATGGACATAAACTGTTTTGAATGTGTAACATGATCTATGTGTTTGTTTTACTAACCGCTTGTCTGCTTTTAATGTTTTATGTTGTCACATGTGCTTGGTGAGCCGGACACATTTTCACCCTGGTGGACAAGAAAGATAAAGCTGCTGCTCCTTCCTTACCTCCACCCCTGGCCCATGCCCTGTCCTCCCAGGAACACCCCCTTTATGCTGGGGCTGGTTCGGAGGAAGAGCAGGGCGTTCCAGCAGATGTTTCCCAGCATGAAGTACTGAGCCAGCAGGTGGACCGCTTTCCACCAGGCGGACCACACCGTCTTATTCTGGTCCGCCTCCAGCGAAGGCTCGACCAGCACCAGGTAGCTCACCTCCCCGGTGATTGAGAAGACCAGGAAAGTGTTGAGGACCACGGGGAGGTGGCGACACACCCTGTCGACCCTGAAAAACACCCGACTCGCCAAACTCGTCATGTTTCCTGCCTGTCCAGTGTCCACCTCTCTGTGATGTGACAGCTCAAAGCGCGAGGACGGATTTGACAGACGCACTGTAGTAACCGTTGGTTAGCTTAGTTAACCAAATAACCGCTCTGTTAGCTTTCTCTTCTGGTATCAATAACAATTTATGTAACTTTCGGACAAATTAATGTAATGCAAGAGATGAAATGTGACGCTGTTAAAGCCTCCCTCCCTACCACGACCCGCTGGTGGCATGAATGTATTGGCTGGTGGTGGACGGAAAACGTGTTACATGAAAATACATCCGCGGTGCAACAACATACTGTGGTTCCGCTCTGGGTGAACGATCGTGTTCCCCTTTTAAAACACAGATAAAAAAAAAAAGTAATGTCGATTATCATTGTGGTTGTGTCAGACTGGTGGATTATAAATTAGATATTAGTATTAAGTCTATTTATTTGTACTTAGCCTATTTGTGCATATGCTGCGTTATTCTACACCCCCAAAAAAGGTTTTGCATACATACATCAGCCTGCTGCTGTTTCACATGCTCTGCTTTGCTCAGTGTATTTTTGTTTGAAGAGAAAACTAAGAAACTTTAAAGAAACAAGAACAAAATAAACCTGTTCCCTCCACCTAACCAGTATCCACCTATGGGCTCTGCCATTACAACCCCTAAGGAGGATATTGCCTTGATACCACCTTGCTGCATATAAAATAGGCTTGACCAGGGGCAATGCTAGTGCATACCTGTTTGTGTTTTATTATAAGAGAGAATTATCACAGGGCAGGACAGGGATGTTTTCTGCACTCCTCCAATGAAGTAGAATTTAGTTCTGAATATGTTGCAATGAAGTGCCATATCAATGGGTTTCAATATTTTTAAGTACAGATTAATGGGACACTTTGACCAGACCTGTATGTGCAGTAAAGTTAATGTTTCAATAACTTTGTTACCTGTGTGGCATTGAAAAACTCTGATAAACTCTGCAAAGGCTCATGAGTACATTGTGCAATGCCTTTTTTATGTGTTTAAAAAAAAAAAAATCTTTTTATCTTGTTTTATTTATTTGTTTTGCTGCTGCTGCCCTGATTGACACCAACATCATTTCGTTGTGTTCATACAATGACAATAAAGTATCTTAAATAAAAACTTTCATTACTGATTAACCCCATTATCACGCCTATGTGTGGATGGGCAGCATGTCTCTACCCCCCCCCCCCCCCCCCCCCCCCCCCTCCAAAGCGTAGACCTTAATCCATGATAATCTCTGCATCCACTGATCGCCTGCAGTCATGGCTGCATCGAGGGAAAATTTACTGTCTCTTGGACATCTGACAGGCACAGAAAGAAACACTTTCACCAAACAAAGAGAGCAGAGTCTAAAAAAAAGGTAAGCTCTTTGAACGCTGCCATGAGGTCAGGTGGGTGTTATTTGTTTTTTAAACAATAATACAATAATTATCATTACAAACAGAAATTACCACAGTACACATAGACTACTAATACTGAGGTACTAACATAGACTGTATGGGTACTAAAGAGGGAGCCCATACTCTGTGTGTGTGTGTGTGTGTGTGTGTGTGTGTGTGTGTGTGTGTGTGTGTCAACAGGCCTGTGCTGTTGCAACCAGACTTTTTATCTCCTCAGAGTCATCATCAGCTGTAAGTGCACATACAAAAGGCATGTGCATCATAGTGTATGTTGGTGTAACTGTTTTGAATCTCTGACGCTGCGTGTGTGTTGTGTGTGTTTACTGTAGCGAGGTAATGCATCTGCAGCAGCGCTGGCAGGAGCTGAAGGAGAGAGAGCTTAAAGCCCAACAACACAACAGGCTGTTGCTGCAGCAGTTTGACGAAGCCCAGGACACACTGAGCGAGATGATAACTCTCACTGCTGCCATGAAAACTATTCGGGTGCACAGACACAAACACAACACACAATTCCTATCTGTAAATCTATCTGTTAACCCACAGTGGCTGTGAAGCTCTGGTGCTGAATCTTCTTCTTGACCTTTGACCCCTTCAGAAGGAGTATGAACGGTACTTGGAGGAGAGCTCCCCCCGCTGGCAGCAGCAACTCAAGGAGAAAACACAGGCTGCTCAGAGGAAGGTACAAGCGAGTCACAGTCACGATTCACAAAGTGTGTGTCCCAACGCATACAGCTGGTTCTGTCATTTTAAGAGAGCCATCAAAATATACAAAAAAAACCCTCTCTTCTTACACTCAAAAAGCGTGAACTGAACAATACAATAGCACTTTCCACTGCCTCTTAATCATAATCATTGTAACCGTTTCTACCTCAACCTGCCTGATGTAAAGAGTGTTTGTCAAAAATCTATCTGAAAATAACCTTTTATAGGCTACATGTAAAAGGCATTTCTGTTGACCTTTTGCTGCATGCCTAGCAGCTCTATTTCTGTGACAAAAATGTTTCTTTAACAGAGGATGGAGTATTTGAGGCCATGTCTAAAGAACACAGAGGACCATGTGACAAAGTCCTCTGCAGATCGACCTTCACTTTCACAAGGTGTGTCCTCCTCTTCACTGACTTGAAAAAACTTGTGTGACTCACATTTATTCTTCAATGTTAATGGTGGGTTCCAGAGACATACAAAGTCTTACGTAATATGTATCTTTGTTAGCATGCCCTTCCACAATGCCAAAAGAAATTGCCGCACCTCCAAAGCACTACAGCCCAAACAGCCACTTAGACTACAACCAAGATGGCTCCCCTCATCTCCCCTATATGCAGTCTTCCAGGCAGACCTATCCTCAGTCCCAGGTGGCTAGGTTTCCTATCAGAGCACCCTATCAACCTCAGGGTTCCTCTCATGTCCCTCCATCGTTCCTCCCACCACGCATCTTCCCACCTCCTCACCACCTCGCCTCCACACCTGGTCATTATCACCCCAGCCCCAGGCAAAACCCCCCAGGCTGGGCTTCCCTGCAGCCGGACTACCCCTGGTCCTGGGCTGCTGGTGCGGCTGGGATCCCTCCAGGCTCTGAGCCTCTGTGGGGTCAGCTGTACATGGAGGAGCCTCCTCCTGAGACTGGGGTGGCGCAGGTGGCGGGGGAGGAGGCTGACACAAGCCGAGCACCGAGCTCAAAGAGAGAGAGAGGTGGTGGAGACAGGAGCAGTCACGCATCCCAGGAGCTGGACATCAAACCAGGTAGGAAAGGAAAATGTGACAAGTTGAACTTCAGTGTTTGTAAGCTCATCTTATGCATTTCCTCCGTAGATATTTTCAGTCACCTCGCTCTGATATGTAATTTTTGTGTCCAGTTCGTCTGTCCGATGGCCATGCTGAGAGCAGCGAGAGCAGTCAGGTGAGCAGAGAGAAGAGGAAGAAGAGGCAGGAGAGAGGAAGATCACAGTGTTCCTCCTCAGACAGAGAAAGATGCAGCTCTCAGAAGTAAGTAATATTCTCTATACATATTGTCTATAATATACAGTATATGGTAAATATACAACAAAAATCAGACAATGCTGCAAAACAACTAACTCTAAACTATGGGACTTTGGGATAAGAGAACTATGAGAGAAGTACTTCCTTTCCTACACACATGAATATTAGTAATGAATTGTAATACACACAAAAAGAGAAGAGTAAAAGCACAGCATACCTCAACTTTCATTTGAATCGTTTCTAGTCTTGAAGAGGTAAAACTATGCAACTTTTCACAATAAAAAATGAAAAAAATACTCCAACTCTTGGAGGGGGGGTACCACTGTTCTGCCTACCATACAAATCCACTTATACACTAACCTATTATACTTATTCTGCATATTTTTTCCTTTCCATCCATTACTTATTTAAGGTTATCTAGGACTTCCAGTGCCATTGTTGCAGTCACAGTGGCCCAAAGCTCCGAAAGTGACGACTCATCAGTGAAAGGCAGAACCAGCACTAGTAGGGGGATGAGGAGAAGTGGGGGGCTTGCAGCTGAATCACCAAGAGCTGAGAAGGTAGCAAAGGGAAGCAAGGGAGTTGACTCAGGGAGTCACAAAGAAGAGAGTCAGTCTACTAGTGAGGAGTTACAGAGTCTAATTGAGGAATCCAGGAGTGAAAAAGTGGGTAATCAAAGTCCTGACGACAAATCTGAGAACTATAGAGAGGAGTCTGCATCCCAGAGAGAGGAGCAATCAGGAAGTGTTAGTATAAGGACTGAAAACGGAGGTGGAGCTGAAATGGAAAAGCAGGAGAGTAGCAGCTCTGAACAAAGCAGTGGAAGAGAAAAGGATGAGGAAGATCTAGGAGATGATGGTGATGCTGAAGAAAAAGAGAACAGTCAGACAGATGGAGAGAAAGCGGAGAGAAATGTGGAGAATAATGATGACGCTTCTGAAAGAAAGAATAAAGCAGAGGAAGAAGAGGAGACAGAGGAAAAGGATGAGGAGTCAGAGGAAGAGGGTGATCATGAAGAAAACCAGTCAGACAGGTTGAAGAATGAAGATGGGGAGAACAGACAACAGGGTTCTGCATCTTCTCAGGATGAAGAGGTGGACGAGGACGAGCGCAAAGGAGGTGAGGACAACATGGAGGAGGACGGGGAGTCAGATGAAGAGGAGGAAGGAGCGGGGGAGGAGGAAGAGGAGCAGAGAAGAGACGAAACAGGAGAAGCTGAGAAGGAAAGCGATTCAGAGGACAGTATCATCTCCCCACAAGACAAGTAAGATAATTCATAATCAATTCAATGATCTTAATCACAAACCACAGCACCTGAACTTTAAGCAATCTGTTGTTTTCAGATCTAAAAAGATGCACACTATTGCAGAGGAGGCAAGTGAAGATGATGATAATGAGGAGGGGGGATCCTCAGACGATGACTCAAATGAGTTCAGTGATGAGGATGATGTCGAGCATCTACTGGCACCTCAAGAACAACCTCAGGAAAAAGAGTGAGTTCTGATTTTACTTCTCAGAAGGAAAAAAACTACACCCGGAAATATGCATCTCACTTTTTTTTTTTTTTTTTTTTTTTAAAATTGTACGTTTTCAGAGAAAAGGATCCGAGAGCTGATGAGAAACCCAAAGGTACAGTTTCTTCAGTCTTTACAATTAAAAGACGGATTGGCTATCTACAAAAAAAAAACATTGCTTTTTGAAAATGTTGATGCGTTTGATTTCTTTTCCAGCAATTTGTGACAACGTGGACATTTTTCAAGCGGACAAATCGACAAAATCGGATCACCCAAGTGACTCTGATGAGTTTGACAACTTTTATGGCTAAATGTGTTTTCTCTCAACTGCCAAAACTCAAGAATAGAAGGACAAAAATTCTACCTCACAATTTAGTTACATTTGAGAACTATATTAAAACAACTTATAATGTTGGTGGTTTTGTTTTCTGTTTGATTAGAGACGGATATCTAAATGTTACCCATCCATAACGCCACTGCATTATATACATATTAAACAACTGTTTGACTACAATTTGAACTATGAAAGAAATGGGATTTTTCAGCAGGTTTCCTTCTCCTTCAATCAGTGGCTTAAAAAACAGATAATGCTGTGACAGATGTAAGAATAGTACAAAAAAACAATACAAAGAGTGACAATAATTTATTGAAGAGATTGTTATTGCTGTTGTGTCTGTGTGACTGATATTCCACCAAACAGACACACGTTTGCCATATAAAAATACACCAGATGTTTTCAACAGTACAGTAAAGCTTTTTGTTTACATATTTTACACAGCGCTCAAAGCTGCTTGCACACTGGTCCTGGTTACGAGCATTCAAAATCAGAATTTCCTTTCAGATTTTCACCACCTGAGCAGCCAAACAGGGGCTCCCTCTCCTCCCGTCGTCTGATGCAGCGCTGCGCTGAATGAGCAACCTGCCGTAGGTCCCGCCCACCTGGCCTTTGGTCAGCCGTCCAGGATTGACACATACACAGCCAACCACATCCTGAGGTTTTAAAAAGACATTAAGTATATACAATAATCCAAAAAGAAAAACTACACTACAATAATTCAAAAAGAAAAACTACCCATCTTAAATGTTTTGCCTTTAGTGAAATTTTAAATATCACTTTTTTTTTTTTTTTTTCGAGAATTGTTTATAAAAAATTCTTTACAGAAGTCAACATTATGTTTAAATTGTTTTTTGGACTCATAGCTAAATTAACTTATTAAAATGTGTGGGGTTTTTTTGTATTATGAAACTGAACTCATAGCTGTACTTATTTTCATATTGACAATGAATTAAATGACTGTTGAGCCCTTAACCAATAACTAAACCTTTGTGTAGAGGATGTGAACCCAAACAGGAGTTCTGTACCTTTACAAAGTAGCGCAGCTCAGAGGGAATAATGAGGACGTCGGGGGTCAGCGGCATCTGTCCGAAGCTCTGGAACATCTCATAATCCATGTTCACCTCCTCCACAGGCGGGTACAGCGGGTAGTAACTGGAGGTAAAAACACAAACGTGGGGGGTGTATTAATGTTGGATCATCTTTAAAAATAGACAGAACAAGGGAACTCTTTTAGCACTCATACCTCCGTTGGGTCAGCATGTGTTTCAGTATGCGAGAAAACCTGTCTGATCCAGTGCCGCTGCAACACAAGACATTTTCAATTTTTAACATAACACTGTACAACAATGCCATTCATTGAAATATATAATCAATATTATGCAACTACTGCTTCTGGTATTTGAGTAGAAATCCAAAGTGCGGCAGAGAGGTTTGTTCATGTGAATAATGGAACAAAAACGTAAGAATCACACGAAACATTCAGTTCTTGAAGACATTTTCCTCTCAAATTCATTTCCAACTGAGCTCCAGTGTTGGATGTAGGCATGTGAAAACTAGAAATCTTCCTCACCTGCTGATCTCCTCTGCGCCCATGTGGAACAGGATGTCAGTGGACGTCAAACCAAAAGTCACACCGTCGATCAGCAGAGTGCAGGGGTCAGGGACCAGGGTGACACGCTGCAGAGTAGGAAGAAAAACACTGTAAGACTGATATGTGCATTAAAGTAATCATTTGAATCTTGTTGATAGCAAGACGGAAAGAGGTGTTGCTAGTTGACCTATTTTAAGAGCAGCGACTCATCAAATCTCAAGTTTAATGCTGTACTACATTGAGGCTTTCCTTGATTGCTCACAAGCCAGTTGCATGTGCTCATCAGCAAGCGAGAAACAACGGTTTAGTTTACGTGTAGAGTCCTACACTCAGGTCTCTGTGTGTCTGACCTGGGCCTGGTCCTTGCTGAGGTTGGGCAGGGTGAAGGGAGGCTGTGGGTAGATGAAATGATGGTGGATGTCTCTCTGGGAGGGCACAAACACCAGGCGACAGCCAACACTGGATAGAAGAAAACAAACCGGTCTTAATAAAATAATGGAATCATAGTTTCATAGTAGGGGAGATATGAGACATACCTTTTGGTGCCATCCACAATGCTTTCGATACATCTTGAGAAAATGGCCTCAAATGTCTCGGTCACTTGAGCTTTCTATTTGAGAAACAGACGGAGATAGAGATGGACACATCAATTCATGATCAATCAACTCGATTTGAAGAGCTGGACAAAAGAAATTAATATGTTGAACAAAAGGAATTCGCATGGCCATGTATTGACTTTGGATGTTCAAATCAGATTGTTCTAAAACGCAAAACATTAGATCGAGGAGCAGTGGGTATTCTGGTATAAAGACACAAAATGCCCACGGTTAGATGTACCTCAATTTGTTCATGCTTGGAATCCACAAACGGCCCGAGCTGGAGAAGAGAAAGAAGACTTAGAAAACCCAAAACATAACAGGCAGTCATGTCACAACTGTGTTACTGTAAGCTACTAAACTGTGACAGGAGATATGAGCATTTTGTGCATCTTGCAACATGTAAGTAAGTAAGTAAGTAACTATGTATGTATGTATGTATTGTCCATCTGCATGTGGAAGAAACGCTGATTGTGATAAAGCAAAAAAAGAAAAAGTCATTATACCAGCAGACAGACATCAGGACGATCCCTCACAATGACATGGATTAGGTCCAGCAGAGGCTCAAAGGTCAGACTGTCAGAGGGAGTGTACGGTCCGCATGCCACCAGTACGTTCATCGGCTCTGCAATCGCATGACATGACCAGTGGGTATGTAATGTATATAAATAGGGACAAAGAACCAAATCTAACTTTGACAAAAAACGACTGCACAGTCACTCCTGATATTGCAGTTGAAGCGTTAAACTTAATAACGGTTTCCTCTTTTTCTTTATTGAGTGTTCCCTTTTGTACACGTTTTGTGCTTTAAAGAGGTCTTTAGAGAGAGGTCAAGGGAGGTCTTTTGAAGAGGGTTTACTGGTAAAACGCCCTTGAAAATGTAAGATGTCTTTATTACCGTGTATTCTCTGTGTAAATTCATGTACCGAAACGAGACGCCCGTACCGTTTTGGTGCAATACAAATACATGTAATGTTATCAACCATGGGCGCCTGGGGAGCTTACATGGTAGAGCGGGTGCCCATATACTGTATAGAGGTTTACTCCTCAACGCAGCGGCCGCAGGTTCGAATCCGACCTGCGGCCCATTGCTGCATGTCATTCCCCCCCTCTCTCATGTCTTCAGCTGTCCTATATAAATTAAGGCCCAAAATGCCCCCAAAATAAAAATGTTATCAACCAACATCGCTTACCTTCATCCATCTCTGTTTGCACCTCAGAAGTGTAGAAAGGAAGAGGGACTCCCTAAAAAAGGACAAGGATACACAAACAGGCCCCAGTTCTTAAAGCTGAGATTTTAAAGCAATATTTCAAGTAAATGTTGCTTAGTAAAGGCATTATCTTTGACTCTCTTTATGTGTCAGCACATTTTGTTAACACTTTTGAAAAAACGTGTTAACCTGTGGCTGACCTCATAGAGTTTAGAAGCCATCAGTTTTCTTCCTGTTGTGTTCATTCCCTCCATCACGACCACCTGAGGAAAAAAGAACTGACTTTCATTCACTGCAGGCAGGCGGTTATTTATTCTAATGTGGGAATTGTTGTTTGCTTGTCAGAGCTCTCGGTCAGACGCTGGGTGAGTCTCGTGCCCAGGTCCTTGGCATACTCCGTTACTCTTGGTGGCTGTGTAACCTGCTGCACACACACCTCAGTGCACAGGTAAAGGAGAGACCACCGCTTTGTGTGAGCTAATTACTGCAATCACAATGCACTCTGAGAACTTACAATTAGGGCTGAACAATTTGGGGGAGAAAAATCTAATTTTTGGATTTTTCTGCCAGATATTGCGATTACCATTCAATTTGCGATTTATTTATTTTTAAGTTTAGCCAAAGTTCAATATTCACTATGTAACAGATAAAACATGTCATGGAGCATTATAACATGAGGCACCATCAAAACCGCTCTATATTCCTATGCAGGGATGAGAACATAGATGTGTTTTTCTTTTAATAAACATGGAACATTGAACACTCAAACATAGAACATTTATCATAAACTCTAAAGTTATAATAAAAAAACAACAACAATTCAAATAAAAAATATCAGTACTTTCCTGTGAACCGATATGCCTCAGTTCAATAGCGGCATCTACATATTTCACATTCTACGATCATGTTAAATAAATAATTTAAAAAATTCACTGAAAAAAATAGGACATTTCTGGAAACAATCTGGGACATTATTCCAGCATTTATCTTATGAAATAACAGTAAATATAATTAAAAAAAGGAATACATTTTTTTTTACTAACCGTTTTTATTTTTGTATTAAATGCTTTCAATTTGTTATTAATTTGTATTCATTTTTGACTGTGTTTTAATGTTTTATGTAAAGCACTTTGAATTGCATTGCTGCTGAACTGTGCTATATAAATAACATTTCCTTGCCTAACATTCAACTAACTATTTCAAATTTGATGAATCGCAGTCTTCACGATGGAAATATGCGATAATGTTGACGAATATCGCACTATCGATATTTGTCGCGATACATAAACAGATATTGAAATGTACTTAGTTCTGCATTTCTGCTGCTTTCAGTACTCTTCTACAATACAACAAACTGCTTGTTGAATTTAAAACATTCTTTTATGGACTAATTGAACATTATATTGAGTATAAAGGGCACTACTAAAAAAAGACAGGTTACATTTTAAAGTGCAGTTTTCTGGTGATATTTTCTTTCAACTAACTCAAAATATCTGTTTGGTGTCTATTGTCATGTGTCGCAGCCTTTCGCGATGTGTATATTGTGCCGGTTGATATTGCGATGACGATAAAAATACGACATATTGTGCAGCCCTAGTTAAAATTACTTTCAAAGCAGACCCATTTGTAGCTTGATCTGCCAAGACAAGACGTTTCCTTCTGCTCACCTGACCAGGAAACAGGGAATACTCTTTAAGCTCCGATAGGTCAACAGGTACTTGCTGACCACCTTGCTCCGGTCCCGCCTCCAACAGAACAGAGTGTGCATTCAGTTTGCCATTACTGTCGCAGCAAACCTGACCCAACACTGTTATACTGTCCTACAGGTGAAGAGACATAAAACACAGCAGTCAGCAGTCAACTTAATTATACAAATGCATTTAATAAATTATCTTTATTATATTGAGTACCTTGTATCTAGTTTAAGTCTGCTAAAACAACAAATATGGAGCACATTGAGAAGTTATTTTTTCTTAGTAATAACTAGTCAAGATAAGTATGTTTAACCTGCAGGGATATACATACCATGACTAACATTTTCCTGCATCTATGTTAAAATATATTCAACAGCTGATTCAAATGTACAAAGTTTGGCACCAAGCTGCTTTCACGTTTTTTTAGTTCAGGGAATACAACTTTGCCAGAGTAAAACATCAATTATAACTATAAGCTATCCATGGTGTTTTCCAAACTTTTGGAAATCATAGCTTTAAGGCTTTTATGATTTAAGAGGTTGTGCCCAGCTGTAACACCTCTGTACCTGAGCAGGCAGAGAGACAGGGGAGAACTCTTCGATGGTGAAGTGAGACCTGAGGCTGTCGCCGAGCTCCTCTATCTTTTCCGTCAACACTGGGGAAAATACATGCAAAGACTTCAAACAATGTGTAATCCTAAAAAACGTTTCTATTTATCTGAGCAGAGCGTATACCGTTTCATCTATAATTTAATAGAAATGTATAAGTGTCAGTTATGCCATTGGGCAGGTTTTTTATGAGTTTTAAAATAAAGGACCCTTCCCTCCGATGTAGTTTTGTCTCCTACCATTTCGAACATCGCGCAGCCTTTGGAACATGTACTTGTAGCTGCAGCGGAGGGAGTCTTCAGGCCCTTCCAGGAGCTCCAGCTGGACGCCGGCGCCCGGAGCCTTCCTGCCTGCCCAGCGGGTTCCCTGCACAGCCCCGAACGTAACCACCACCTCCCCTTTCCCTCCTCGCTGGCTGTACTTCTGTGAGGGTGTTGCACTTTTAAAAGAGAGAAGGGAAGAGTCAGGTCACAGCGCAACATTAACAAGTGGTTCAGAGTATTTAAAATTATTTGTTTTCTGTTGTTGTCATGTGCACAAGATTATGCAGTACCTTCACTTCAAAGTGTTAAACAGGCCAATGCACTGCACATGAAGATCCATTTAAACTAAAAGGTCAGTTGGAATTAAAGGTTTGGTTTCTTACTACTGTTACTATATATGTAACGGGTTTAGAAAAGTGATACAGAAAGTTTACTATGTCTATAAAATAAGGAACAAATTAACTTAATGTTAATTGCCGAGTACCTGGGAGAAAAGCTGGCAGGAGACAGCAGCAGGCCCGGGCTGGCCAGCAGAGCAGCACTTCTTTTTGAATGAGGGTTTTCAGGAGTGGTCAGTGCTCGCTTCTGAGAGCCCTAAACACACACACACACAGACACACTTTAAAAGTCAATATCTCAACAGAACCACTGTCTGAAGTCAAAAGAGACTGCTTACCTTAGCAGGAGTAGAGTAAGCATCCAGTAGATTATCCTCCTCTTCCTCAGCTTTGATTCTGAACATATAATGTCAAGGACTGTATCACAATGGCATTACCCTACACTCATGATAGACAACAGACAAGAGAAGGTGCTGGATAGTCAAGCATTAAGAGTTCACTGTGAAAGATACAAGTCCTGTAGTGTGTGGATGTCTCTGGTTCTGTTATGAGTTTCTTCTTTTCTGAGGATTTGTTTGGATTTATTTCTCTTGTTTAACACCTGCAAATAAAATGAACCTGCTGTAAATACAAAATGATAGTGAAGACAGTGTATATTGACTAACAGAGGGCCAAGTTCAAAGCAACAATATCAGTAACACAATGTATATGGCATGTGATAAAAAAGAAACAAACAATCAAATCAAAGAATCAATGTTCCTGTTACCTCATGTTCAAACTGCTCCAGGGTGTCCAAGGTGAGTTTTAGTCCATTTTTTGTGGTGCTGTAGGCCACCCACTCCAGCACCATCTCATCTGCCTGTATTCTGTTACAAATACACTGCTCCACCACTGAGGGACACAGGAGATATGAGAGATAGGAATGAGAGCAGGTAACAATAAGATAACTGCACATACAGTATACTGAGGCACCTTTAACGTGAATACAGATGCTTTTGTACGCCACTGAGACATAATGCACATTCAGTGGTTCGAAATCATTGTATTTTTGACGATTTACTGAATTTTCTCATTTATCACAGGAGCTAAGACACAATGTGATGTAAATGTGGGCGATTTGCCCACCTGCAGTCACTGTCAATGTTTGGCATTAAAAGAACCAGACTTTATTGTTACAAAACAGACACTGTAACGTTACATAAGGTGTATAAAATATACCAGTACAGTCGAGGAACGTTACACCCTGGTGACTATTTAGTAGTTTGTTGGGGTTAAGTTACTGGTATTCTTAGCTACTTTTATCGACATATTTTTTGTTAGCTACTTACTCTTGTCGAGGACGGAGTCATCTTGGCAGGGTACGTCGAACATTTCCAGCTCTGATTTTAGGCTTTCTCCGGTTACTAGTGCCATTGTTTTTTACTCTATCGTTATCGTTACTAGCTAGATTTTGTAACGTTAGTTATGGAGGATAAAACGTCTGACTGTCCAATGTTTTGACGATACTTCGGTAGCTAACGTTAGTTTTGCTCTGACTTCATAGCAACGCCGACGAGCCAATTGATTAATAATGCGATTTCTAAACACTAGCCACATCAATAAGCTACACGTTAGATGGCAGAATAAATCTGATGAACCTCAGATGCTTATTTCATTTTACCGCGAAAAAGGGCTACTGGTGTTGGCGGCCGGAACTTACGTCACATCCCAAAACAATAATAAGCGGAAATCAGCAACGCCAAAAAATAAAAGCCTCTAATGCCATCTTGTGGTCACCATGAGAGTGTTTATTTAGTTTTAGCCCTCAGGCCTGTCGAAATATGTTTACGTTTAACTAGTCTTGTTTTTCTAGCTTAACTTGAACTGATGCAAACTTACAATCTCAATAAGAATGTATAAAGTACATGATATTGTACGGATGTTCATGTTATTGTACTATATTGTTTATGTGGATACATAATAAAACAATTATTTAAAAAAAAAACTCAACAAAGGATGATCTCAGATCAAAAATTCAGTTTAATGTAAATCTCTGTTGGGAACGTTTTTAAAACTGTGCTAAACATCTGGTGACACACACACACACACACACACACACACACACACACACACACACACACACACACACACACACACACACACACACACACACACACACACACACACACACACACACACACACACACACACACACACACACACACACACAAATAATTTGGGGCTGATAAGATTCTATCACCATCACATTAACAGTACAACATGTACTACTATCCCACTTTAAATTGCAGAAATGCTCCCACAGCCTTGAACCAGAACAAAACTCTTTCAAGACAAACACAGACATGCTCAGATTTCTCTTCTGGTGGCCTCATCACTCTCAGGATGTTCTCCTTCCATCTGTGAAAGTAATGACGAGGTGGTAGATTGTGGATTAAAATCACATGTCTAAAAGCACCGAAGTGCTGCTATAGTAACCGGTTGGTAGCAGTGAACAACAAATACGCCCCTCACCTGAGCTGAGTGGCACCTGTCCCTGGGTGTGAATTTCCATGATGTCACCCTCCTCAGTGATTCACGGAGGGAGGCTGAAAGGTCATGACTGTCACGCACCTGACAAACATACATTATGGAGGCACATCTGACTTCTGTCACACTATCAACACGTATACATGAACATTTCTGTAAGTAACAAGTATATTTACAGCGTAGCATATAACCTGATACCATATTTGCCAGTGGCTTCATTGTAACTATGAGCGTTGTGGAAGTGAATAACTTTTATTTAAAATTAACTATAACTATATGCATATACATGTTTAAAATTGTTTTTATCCCACACCTTCATGCTGTTCAGACAGGCAGTTCTGAAGTCCACATTACTGCTGCAGCTCACAACACTGATGGACGAGCTGAGAATCACCTCAGCAGCTGAACACAGCTTCTCCTGGTCCTTAACACCCAAACATATACTATATTAGGGCACAAATCAATTATTGATGTTCAATAATGTATTGATTCTTTTTTCCAATTCATTAATAATTGTTTGATCTATAAAATGTCAAAAAAAAAAATGAATGACCATCACCCAAAACCCAAAGATATTCAATTTACACTATTCAAACAGCAAATCTTCCATTTTGAGAAGCTATAATCTGCAAATGTTTGACATCTTTGCTTAATAAAAAAAACCCAACAGTATACTGATTATCAAAACTGTTGTTGATTCATTTTTCTGTTGAATAGTTGTTGACTCTCTACACAGTCAAAATAAAAAAAAAATTAAAAAAACATTAACATGTGATTAAAGACTTGCCTTTTTTCTGCGATTTTGGGCTTTCAGTGTGTTCTGCAGCTCAGTTTGCAGGGCTTTTGTGACTGATTGCCTGTTGTTGTTCAGAATATCCTCCAGGTAGTGCTCTATCAGCACCTCTGTGGCTGTGGGAGGATCACAGACATAAAAAAGTAAGAAAGACCAACTTTGACGCAGTGTTTTGTGATAATACATGCAGCTGTCTCTCACCCATCAGATCAGAGAGGTGGCAGTTGAAAGGGTCACTGTGCTGCAGAAAGAGGTAAAGCCGGAGACTCTGCTGCATTGGCAGAAGACTTGATTCTTGCTCTGGATTCTTACAGGGTTCTTGCGCTACTGTGTACACAATGCCACTGCTGTGCACATGATCTGCAAAGGAAGTTACAACATTTTTTGCAAAGGAAAACATGACAAGGAAATTAAAGGAAAACATGATTATTAGTGACGATATTTACTTTTAATCAGTGAACACTGCAAGTCCTCACTAGTTGAAGGCACACTGGTGGGTTGTAACAATCGCATATGCGTATCATTGCGGTAATGGCAGGACACGCCTTTGGGTTGGGTAATTAACTGTTACAACATTTGGTTTTACAACTTTAGTTTTAAAACCTGAGTTCACTTAAGTTTAATGAGTTAACAGATGTTTACCTCATAATGCATCCCTTTTCAGGCCAGAGTAAACCAAACTTCACCAATTTAATAGTTGTGACAGAGGAGCTTCTTTCTAGCAGCCAAAGACCAGAGTGGACTGTATTATGGGGCCTTTTTAGTTTATTATCTGTATTGTGAATGAAAAAGCTTCTTGTGATTTAAGGTATGTAGACCTGTGGTTTTGCTCGTGGTTGTAAGTCATCGTGTAATCTACACGGACAAGAAACGCTTATTATGCAAGAGCGGTTTCTGAAAAATCAGCTACATTTTAAGTGATTCAGAGATTATTTAGTGATGATTAAGCTAAGTTCCACAAAAAGTGTCTCTTTACAATAAACATGCAGCTCTCTCACACATGGTTTAGATTTATCCTAGATTCAAGTCAACTCTTAATTCATTTAACTGATTGCCTAAGAGAAAATGTCCCTACTAAAGAAGAAAGAATATCATTCAAAAAGGCGGACTCTTGTCTGGACACAAAAGGATTTATTTGACTATTTCACCGAAGACCAACCACCTGCTTGCCATGTACTCTGACATGAGAAACCCATACAGAATAATTATGTTAATAAGCCATTACTTTTCAGTTGAAAAATTCAAAACAAAGGTGATCACACCTGCAAAATGTTGCACTTTAACGTTTTTTTTTATTATTATTTATTTTTTAAATCACAGAAACAGAAACAGAGGCAAGAGATTAGATGTTGGCAACTAAACACATTTAGGTAAGGTCTGAGAAAAGTAATGGTCAAGGTTAAATATGACAAATGAAAATACTAATTTCTAGTATAAAACAGGATGGAAACCTGAGCGTGCAATGTCAAACTCATTTTAAACCCATCTTCCACCCCACCCCAACTCTCTGCTGTGAGAATGTTTCTATGCGAATGCACAACTACTTCTTGCACAACTACTTCAGAACTAACTGTTCACAATAAACATAAACTGCTAGTGCAGATGGGTTCCATGTGGACATAATTTATAGGAGACAGATTTATAAAATGCAGTGACAACCATTTCACTGCTGGAGCGCAGATTTTCAGCGTTGAAGCCCTTTCTCTCTAAGTGCTATCACTTTAAGATTTTTTTGTTACTGCATTCTGTGTGTGTTCCTTTTTCTACGTCCATTGTTCTGTCTGGTTTCAGTCATATGATTCAAATCATAGGCCTTTTGTGATCCATCAAAGTTTTTATGGGAAGCTTCAGGCCTGGGCTGTGTGCTCATCTCTAAAAAAGAATCAATTTAACAACTGTTTCCGAAAGTCACTTTTTAAGACAGGATTAACTAGACTTCTGCTTTGACGCTGGCCAAGGAAACCAGCCCGTAGGTAATGACCTAAAATGTATCTTGGCCATCAGTATGTGTTGTTCCCATCAGTTGTTGTTGTCTACCTTTGAAGGAGGAGCAGTGAAGACCGTGCAGGCCCAGTTCCTGACAGTCCAGATGAGCAGGGAGGTTCTGGAAGAAGGTGGAGGGGCCTGCCACAGGAACATTACTGGGGCCAAATACCAATACCTGGACACGTGAAGTCAAGGAACACTAATCCAAATCAGAAAGGAGCAGCAGTTCTACTCTTAGTTCCATCCACAGAACAAACTAATTCTGTTCAAGCATAAATCTGACTGTGAACAAGACCCCAACAACTTGAACTTCTTCACTTGGAGTAGTGCCTCACTCACAATCCAAAGGGAGCAATCAACCATTTTACAGCAGGAAATGACTAGACTAGGAGGTGTTGACCCTCATCTCTGCTTTAATACAAATTGTTCCCAAGTGTGCACATGAAGTCCTGATCTGATGAAACTAGCGGAACGTCATCTGAAAAAAGCAGAGATGCAATCCCGAGGCCACCGCAACAGACACCCTCCATAACTCGCACCTAGAGATTCTGTCTGTGAAAATCACAAGCAGATTTATGCTAAAATTAGCAAAGGATATTTTTATGTGAGTGAGTTGTGTTGCCAGATTGGGGTACTGCAGCACACAAGGGCTTAGTAGTGTGACTGGTTGGATGCTGAGCTCCCCAAACAGGCCGTGGTCCATGGCTTTAGGTGGGATACTGAGAGGCACCATGCCTCCAACGACAGGGTGTCCTCCCTGACACCAGCAGCCTTTCTTCACACACTCTGGAGGCCTTTAAACCCAAGGAAAGAAAATCACTTTCTATAAACCAAAGTAAACACACCAGCATATGGCCCAGTATTTCACACTTGCACACCGTTTAGTAGGGGTGGGAAAAATAATGGATTCTTAGATGCATCGCGATTCTCTCTAGAACGATTCGATTATCGATTCTGATAAGTTAATGTGTTGATTTTTATTTAAAAGTTACTGTCTTCAGACAAGTACAAATCAGAAAACCGAGTGACTGAAAGAGAAAGGGATAATGGACAACAACTTAAGAGTTTAGGCAAGAGTGCAAAAATCTGAAAGATCTAATAAGACATAAATAATTAGGCAAACACATATAGGCTGTTCATCTACTTTATCACATTACATGACTGAGCCTCTGACATTTCATTAAAACTTGTGTGTGACAAATACTGTATATGTCAAAATCTAAGCTTTGTCTAACTGCTTTGTCTAGGAAGTGACTAGCAAACTATGAGTAGCAAACTCAGATTTATATGTATATTTTTTAAAATCACGCATGGAAATGTACATAAAAAAAAAATGTTGCATCGAGGTGCATCGATAATCGGTTTAGAATCGAATCGTTGGCCTCTGAATCGGAATCGAATCGTGAGGTGCCAATCGATTCCCACCCCTACTGTTTAGGCCTACTTCATATTTAATATTTAACAAAATATATTTTGTCATATATACTATGTATGTAGGTTGTATAGTTTTATTCTACACTTGTACTGTATATACATGTACATTATTTTCTTTCCTTTGAGTATATATTTTTTCAGTAGGTGTTCTGGTACTTTTATGTAATAAAATCTTGCAATTTTATTTCATCCTATCTTTTCTTTAAATCTTATTTATTATCTCTAGTATAATTCTTTTATTTTCTGTATGTGTGTGTCCTTGTAACTTGCGGCTGTAACGCAGTCATTTCCCAATTCGGGATAATAAAGTCCATCTATCTATCTCTTTTTGTAGGAATAATAGATAAAGATAAACATTATTTTGGTTACACATCCATTCCTATTGGGTTCTATTATGTTTCTACTGAAAGTCAGAAAACATTGATCCACACAAACAACTACACATTAAAAAGTATTAAAAACAGCATTACTGACTGTGTACTACAAGTGACATCCAAGTTCCGTGACGGTTGGTTTGCTAATGCAACTGTACTCTTGATCTTCACTCTGCAAAAATATAAACACAACCTTAGCACATCATACAAACAAGGCCGAGGGGGTTTCACTAGAGTAGTCAGCCTTTGTGTTTGTTATTATGTTGTAACTCCTAAAGCCAAAAGCATTGCAGGCCACTTATAAAATCTGATCACTGCTTAGAAGTCCTTGTGTGAAAGTAAACTTTACTTTTGCATGTTTAAGTAACTTTATACAACAAATACGTTATGAAACAAAATAGGTACATTCTGTGTAATACAGCGTGACTGAATGAACTGTTGCAAAATTTATCAGGCCATTTTGAATAAAACTGTTCTATCACAAGCTTATCTAACCGGTGGGAAATTCGATAGATTTATCCGAAAAGAAAGCCATGAGCCTTGTCTGCATAGTTGGCAGTCATACCTTAAGTCTCGTTGGAAGGTCTGCTGATTCAATTTGAACTTGAGGTGGATGTTGATCTGTTAAAAAGAAGTGGCAGTCAAATTTTTGCTAGCTATTTTAAAACCATACTGTGGATATGTGTCAGAGAGAAACAGGTCCTACCTTTGCGTTAGCCAAACTGAACGTGTGTAGGAACGCTTCAATGCGAGCACACAACTCTGTACTGTTAAATCTTTCATCTTTCATCTATACAGTGCAAAGATAGACAGATATGATATAGCCTCACTGCAATCATCTATCCGTTAATCACATTGGAAGTAAATATATCAAATTAAAAGTGTAGCATTAATTATTGACATTTGGGTAAGTTTAGATATCCTGGGGACATTCTTTTGACAGACAGAGATTATTATAGTGCTTAAAAAAGGACAATGCTCAATTATATTATAAATAATTAAAGAAAAGGTTAACTGTAGTGTGTACCTGAAAAGACAGGAGTAATCTGAGGGAACCATACAGGTCGGTGAAGGCACACAGATCCTCAGGGTCCGGCTGAGGAGATGACAAGGTACAGGGAAACATGCTCTCCTTCAAATCTGTGAGGACTAATGTAGTAAAAGGAGATGCTGTAGTGTACAATAGCTGAAGATGTGTATATATACACACGTTAGGTGTGTGTGTGTGTGTGTGTGTGTGTGTACATACCAGGTTGGAGTGCTTCCATTTTAATCCCTGTGCTCCAAGGACCAGCAGCTGCAACTTTACCACAAATGTTAATGTTACAACACTTGCTGTACGTGCTATATGTCCTAGAATTCCTAACAGCTGCTGGCAACAGTCACTTTCCTTAATCATATCCAAGTTAATCATGAGCAGGCTGAAAATAATCCAAATAACTAAAATGTGACCAATTAATCATGTATTTTTTTTATTGTAGTGACCTGTTTCTGTTTTTGTACAGGGTGGATTGCCCTTTTATTTGGGTCAAATTTATCCGAAATTCAATGTCTGATATGTGTTTTCACCATAACTTGCAGATGTAATGTATTACACTGCTATTGTAATTGTCTTCTGCTTGTTTTGGTACTTAAACAGTTTAAAATGGGACTTACTCTATGGTGCATTTAAATATTACACTGGCTATTTGCCAGTATGAAATGTCTACTGGTAGTATATGGACTTGCAAATAAGACGCATTGTGTTGATGACTTTTTTCAACTAAACAGTTATTTACCTATATTTTACATAATGATTAGTGGTAATCAGGTATACATGCAGTTTAGTGTCCCAAATTATTTTCCAAAAACTGAGTGTCGAAATGATGAAGGTCTTATTTGAGACAGGTTAGTTTATTATTTTCCAAAAACTGAGTGTCCCAAAGCTACCAGAAAGCTACCATCTGCGGGATTATGACTGAACTCCTCAAAGTCAGAATCCATCCTAGACGTAGCGATACCCATGCACCTAAGTGCTTCGGTTGGTCTGGAGTAGCCCGGACCCTCGGGTCCAAGTGAGCAGAGCCGTTCGTGACCGGGTCTGGGTGCGGCCAGAAAAGTGCCGAAGTGTTTATAAAACGAGTTTTGAGGGGTGGGGATTAGGTAAGTAGTCAGGCCGTTTTTCACCTGATATTTTGTGTATCCCCTCCCCTAACATGCAAAGGGTCTGTCCTGTCATCATGTGTGTTATTTTCTGACTTTACCAGGTCATAATACACAACATGAGATAATATGGAGATGTCTGCTGTTTTCTAGCAAAAGTTACATAGGGGATACACAAAATATCATGCCATTTTTCACCTGATATAATGTGTATCCCCTCTTGTGATATAATGTGTATCCCCTCAACATGTTATCTCATGTTGTTTATTGTGACCTGGTAAACACGGAAAATAACACACCAGGACAGGACAGACCCTTTTTTATGGTTGTTTGTTATGTTTTCTATTTGTATTTACATTTTTTTTGTATTTTAATTTGTTGTATTGTATTACATTTTATTGTGAAGCACTTTACAAATAAACTGTACTTACTTACTTACTTTGCATGTTAGGGGAGGGGATACACAACATATCAGGTGAAAAAACGGCCTGATATTTTGTGTATCCCCTCTGTAACTTATATGGTAGACAGGTGAATAAAGCGGTTAATTGAAACGCCATATTAAACTAAATTAAATTAAAACAGAAATCACCTTAGAGGGCAGGGATAAGTCAAACTCTGACGGAGATAAATAGCCTACCTTGGCACGACACCGGGAAAACATTTGGCCTCATTTGCCACATTCGTTTCCGTTTTTCGCTTGTAAATAATGCACATTTGCAACAAAATGACTTCATAAATGACTTTTTGAACGGCAAACTTGTCACGCGCACATGAATGACTATAACACACCTGTTAAACAGCACAGGTGGTTTAGCAGGTTCATAATTAAGGACATTGTATGGGGGAATTTTGGACACTAAACGGAACATATACCTGGTAATCATATGTAAAGATTTTCTTATCAGAATAACCATTCGTTGTTCAAGCACATTTTGCTTGATAGCTAGCTAGATAGGTAACGTTAATGTTAGTTCATTCTGATGAAGCTGCTCAGATTATGTGATAAACTTACCAGTGCAGTTTAGACTTTGAACAGAAGCTCCTGTTTCAGTCCACAGAAGTACTAAAAGCCCTCTTTCAGTGTTTAAACCATGCTGTTTTTGCTTTCCCAAAAGCATGATCAACCGCAACACCTGAAGTGGTTACAATTAAAAACACGAACTCATCCTTTAGCTAGCTAACGTTAAAGATATAGCTAGATAATTAGATAGCCATATGTTATGCTAACTAGCTTCAAACATTGGATGACTGTCTCTGTTTAATAAATAACTACGAGCACAATTTAACTGTCGATTAAACAATCATTTTACACGTACAAACATTATGTTTCTAGCCAGAATAGCCCTTATTTAAACCATTACCTGTTGTATTTCTCTGAGCATCTTTAGCGAATTGAAGCAATTTAACTGCCGTGCGCGCGCTGAATGGCTCTCAGATTGCGCACGTGCATGGCTGGCACAGTCACAAGACTTCCCCTTGTTTATTAATACAATATGCAATTATGTTAAATCACTGCTAATACCTTACAAGTTAGATGAGGAATATAGGCTAGATATGTAGTCTATAAATCAATAACAAATTTGTGAAAATGACATTGACTTGTTCATTGTAGACTCTTAAAAGCAGGCCCTTAGTCAGGAATTTAGAAATACTGAGGCCATTAGCCCCGATTCCACCAACCAAACTTTGTAAATGTTTCTGAGAATTTAAAAAAGAAAGACTAGAAAGTCTAAAACTGCAAAAAAAATACCAGTCCAGACCAAATAAATAAATAAATAAATAAATATATATATATATATATATATATATGATATATATATATATATATATATATAGTGTGTAATCATATAATTCACGTCTTTAAACTGCACCGCATTTACAGAAATTCCTGAGGTAATGATTTTAAGGTCGACTTACCAACTTGAGGTTTCAACCACACCTCACCATCTAATCCTTAGCAGACTTTTTTGTTACTGTATACTGTCTGTTCTACATTTGATGCTACCACCATCTTTTTAGCATGCAGAAAGTGTTAGTTTTTACTTCAGTTTTTGGATCTCTGGATAAACAGCTCTCGGAAATGATCCCCACAAATACATGTAAATCTGAGTAGATAACAATTTATTTTTATTTGTATCTATTCATACATACAATGTTGTGGAGTATGAAAACAAAACAGCATAAACATATTTAGTTTGATTTCACAATTACTATTTGTATAAATATATATGAGGCTTTCCTTCAAAACAAATCACTTTCCCTCCTTCTCAGACCACTCTTTGTATGCTCCAGCATAATTACGTGCACTGAAACAGAAGACAGAGAGACACATTTTAAAAGAGGCAATGTGAGGAAACAAGATTGGTCTCAACAGGAGTCGTAAAATCAAGATGGACTGAATGTGTGTGTATACTGTAATGTAGCTTCTAGTAACCAGTAACTGATTTACTTCACGTATCCAAGTTCGTAGGCTTTTCCTGTGGCAACTGCCCCTCGCCTGCCCAACTGGCAGTGAAACACCAGCTCTGGCGCATCCAGTGGTGGCTTGGTTACTCCGTACTTGGCCTTGAATTCTTCTGGCACCATTGCAAAAGCAGCCGCTACTGTATCAACTTAATGAGAAAAAGGAGCAACAGAGAATGGCAGAAACATATTATATGATTAAATAGACGATAGCATACGGTTGTGTATCAAGAATGCACAACAGCACACCCAGAAAAACTTTGGTCTGAATTTGTAAGATAAGTGGTAACATTGAGGAGAAAATTAAGTTTATATTGTTAATAAATTAAAATTTTTAATGAATTGATATAACTTTTATATCAAGGTTACAAAACCTTGATTTTTTAAAAATATTTTTTCCCTCTGTTTAAATTAATTTAAAATAAGCTCACGTGGGATGTGAACAGATCCTGGAATATGTCCTTTATCCACTTCCTCTTTAGTGCGAACATCAACCAGAAAGAGATTCTGGCTCTTTCCCAGAAGCGCTTTTAGATCCTCATAGGAGATATCCTTGGTGACTGGCAACGAGAGAAAAAAAAACACATTAAAGCTTTGCAAACTCTGATACGCCTTTGTTGAATACATACAGTTTTTCTAAACACAGGTTAGGCTTCAAGTGATAAAACAACACATGATTTTACTACAGTGGACACAAAAAGGCCTGATTATTAGGGATGTACCAAACGACAAGGTCATTGTTTGTTATGATCCACATTAAATACAGTTTGTCAGTGTTATTAAAATCCATACAGTGAGGTATACGGATTTAAAATTTTGGAGAAAATAAAAAACTGAAATCGGTATTTAGAAGATATCTTGAGTTGACTTATTGAAATGGGTATCACAAGAGCAAACCAGACTAAATTGCAATGTGGTTTTAACTTGCTGTGAAAAATATTAGACTTGGGTGATAATTGAAGAGGTACGAAACAGACTAGGGTATATTTCTCTCCAGAAGATTGCTCCCTCATGTTGGCACACACATCAGACAATGTTGGTCTGTGTGTGTGTGTGTGTGTGTGTGTGTGTGTCTTTCGAAAAATATAAGGAGTAAAGTTACAGCACCCACTCGCCTTTGAAGTAACAGGTTATGGTATGCAATCATGTTTTGCTTCACTTGAGAGACACATTTTGAAACGGTTGGTTGGTTGTTGCTTGGGTAACCGTGCAGCTTGCATCCCCTGAGGAGATAGCTTCTGGTTTGACCTTATCAAGACAGTTTTTTATTTTGTGCTGAGTCATTCTGAATCATTAAGAAATATATAACTGAATATTCCCCTACAGTTTAGGGATTATTTCTTCAATTAATATGTAATAGTTAGAGAAATCTGCGTTCTAACTGTAGTCATTTAGCGAGATGGTTTGAGACCACAGCAACAGGAAACAGCAAGACATAGGCTACAGGTTAAAATTTACAGACGGAAAACAAAATAGTCAGCTAAAGGCAACAACTACGACACATGGGAAAAGTCAGCCTTCAGGGCTTTCTGCCAGAAATATGGTTAGGTTTAGGCAACAAACTGCTTGGTTAGGTTTAAGAAAATATCATGGTTTGGGTTTTAAAAAGCCTAAGGCTACTTTCTCCCAATTGCAATCCGTCTATGACAATATAGCTAGCTAGGTAACGTAAGCTAGGCCTACTATTGATGCTACTTCACCTGCAATAAGTATAAGCTATTATTTATTAACCAGCTAAACAAGTTACACTACTACAAGTAGAATATTACAAGTATTTAGCACATACTAAAGTTTCTCAACCAACATTAGGGATCTTTCAAGTCGTTTAAACAATTCAGATAGGCTGCAGTTACAAGTTACTGTTGTCTTCCTGTCAACCTTGAAAAAAACACTTTTCCCCCCGACATTTTTGACGCCTTTTTTTCACAGTTTGTTTTTGCTTTTTCCAACGTTAGAAATTGTTAAATTTTTCTTCTACATATTTTCAGCGCTTATTTCTACGTCCCATATTTTCTGATATAAAACAAAAATTAAAAATGGGTCAATGTCACCCGAAGTCAACACAAAGGTTAAATGATATCTGTCTCAGTAAGGACTCACCTGAGCTCTCCATCCTGCTTGTATGATCGTTAAAAACAAATACAGCCTTCTTCCTTAGGTTTAGTGACAAGGCATTGGCTTAGACGCCGAGAATAGGTGGGACTTAGCTTAAAACTCTACAGTCGTTAGCCAATAAAATCAACTTTGCACTCGCAGTGTTTTTACAAGACTTTCAAAATAAAAGTTAAAGTTGTAGTGGATCATATTTTTAGTCTATGGTTATTATGATACATAAATTCAGACAGTGTTGAAATATTTATATTCCGTGAAAGTAAGGATAGCACAATGTAAAATATACTTGGTCGAAGTGGAGCTAATTTTAACAACGTTATACCCTGCTGAATAGTTTAATCTATAAATGCATCATATAATATAAATTGATTATTTGTTTTGTATGTAAAATCTTAGTCCACAAAAAAAGTAACTAAAGCTCTCGAATAAATGTGGTGGGGTGAAATGTACCATATTTCCCTCTGAAATGTAGATAGTATAATGCAATATAAAATTAAATTAGTCAAGTAAAGCAAAAGTACCTTTATACTGTTCTGAAATGTAAATACTTCCCACCACTGCATACAAATGGTAAAGTATGAATAAATGAGAGGAGAAAAAATGAATGCAGGGGCTTCCATACAGCGTACAAAGGGTCAATGAATGTTAAGTGTTAAAATTGTGAGAGTCATATGCTATGGACTCTGCAGTCACCAGATCTCAACCCAATAATGGAACATATTGGACTGACCGGTGTTCAGTCTCTCCAGTTAAGCTTCAGAGACTCAATGCCACTCACATTAAAGCGTGCCGTACACCTACCAACCTTAATTCATTTGTCCCCCTGGTTTATGTTACAACACGTAGACCTAAACCTTTCAGATAAAAGCAAATATTTAATAAACACCAATTACACAGTTTATGAAATAGGTTTTAGTTTATTACAAAAGTCAGTATCTATATCCTAAAAATTATCTCTATTATAAAAGTATCTATATCCAATGCAATTTAGCCATGATAAGATAAAATAACACTACAATAAACCTACAAAGGTTAACTTGCCAGCAAATAAACCTGTAGTTCTAACCACAAAGTAACACAATGACCCATTGATTAGTTATTCCATGAACACCACTCCCCTTTACCCCAATATGTTTACACATTCCTTGAAACAGGAGTGTAAACAACTTCTTAATTCTGTAATCATCATAATGAGAACCAGAACTTTTTGTCTTTTGTTCTTGATTACAGCATTGCTGTGGCCACTGCCTCCAGGGGCCTGTTCAGTGTGACTGGAATGCATTGTCAGTGCTAAACTAATCTGGATCACAGAGTCCCCACTGTGTAAGAAGGGTTCCCTAGTCCATCAGCGGAGTCTCTCTTTGCCTTTTTACGCATTTGATGGTTCCAGAGGATCACAGCTGCTATGATGAGAAGTAGGAGGGCCACTCCTCCTCCTATAATCCCAGCAAACAGTTTATGCTCAGAAGATTCAGGAGGAGTATACCGCTTGCAGGAGAACTCCGAGGTGGGGCTGTGTCCTGCACTGTTCACCGCCTCCACACACACCTTAGTCCCAAATTCCAAAGATCCGACCAAACCTCGTCGTGAAACTTCCCCAAACTCCAGGGCTTCACTTCCCTCTATCACCACTCTGTACCCAGACACCACAGAAGATGGAGCACACCACTGGACCTCTATCTTCCCTCTGTCATCTCCTTCACCGATTGGCCGCAGCACTTGGATGATTGGTGCATGAGGAGGCTCATCGACCCCGCTGACCCCAGGACAGAGACACCCAGTCTTTGCTGAAGTCTGTTCGCAGGGCTCCTGATTCTCCAAGCAGGGGTTGTATTGGCAGGGCTGCGCCTCCCGTTGGAGAAAGGTAGTCTTCACGGCGTGCACGACTTCAGGAGGAGAGCTGTAGTTGTCAAGGTAGTCATCATCATAGTCATCATCTGAGCCCAAGGCAGTCATGAATATGATCGGAGGACGAGCGGTGGGAGGGAATGTAGAGGCAGCATGGGTGGAGAGGTGGGAGTGGTGGAGAGGTGAGGCACTCAGAAAAAGGAGAAGCACAGCCAGGTTCCTGCACAGTGACGTCATCTCTATGGACAGAAGTGACAAATGATGAGAAAAACAATACAATAGAGGCCAGCATTTAATAAATTAATGAATAATTAATAAGGTGGAATAAATGAAGTTAAATCAGGAAGCCAAAGTCATTGTAGTAGTGGTCACTGTGTCAAAACACAGAAACCAAAATACAGAACTTGCTTCCAATAGTAGACAAAATTAAACAAGGATCCACAGTGGTACTAAGGCTAATAAATAGGACATATGGGATTTTAAGATTTTTCTCCCACAAGAACGGTTTGATGCGACTGGAAAACAAAATTCTTTAGTTTGTTGACAAAGGCTATTTTACCAAAGTTTATAGCTTTGAAATGGCTCTGTGTATAACAAATCAAACATTTGCAGTGTTCTAGTTTCCATCCTGTAAACAGCTTTAGATAAATAAATCCTGAGTGCTGGAAGAAAGAAATACAATATTGGGGTGACCCCATCAGCACTTCCAGTTTCTCCTGGCACCAAGCCAGATGAGTTCTGTGGGAACCCAGAACTGAATATTCACTTTACACTATCTAGTTTATTTTTTAAATAACCCTAATAATCACAAGATTTTTTTTCTCGTGCTTTTAAATGCAGCTGATGTCAAAACCTCTAAGAATATATAAACATCCAACCATTCAGTATTTTGCATCTGGTCAACACACACGTCAGCATACTGATAAAAGTGACTTAAGTAAAGTGTAAAAAAAATGTCACTGTACCTGTTTGATGGTGGTGTATATATTTCAAGTCTTTCTTCCTTCTTGTTCCCACTCTGTCTGCTCTCACCGTGTACTCACTACAGTCTTCTGCTCTCACCGTCTTTAAGTTGTTTCTCTCAGACTCTCCCCTCCTCCTCAACACCCCCTCATGTTCTCCCCTCAGTGCCTCTCCCTCCCATTTTACTCTTTCATACTCTGCTTCGGTCTTTTTTCCCATCTTGCCTCATTCTCTTTCTCAACTTCCAACAACTGATAAGTCTAACTGACATGTGATATAACTTCCAACTAGCTGTTGCTGCTCTTTTATATTTCTTTGTTTGGAATTTTTGTGTTAATGTGTGTAGGGAAAGTGGAGTGAGTGGGGGGGGG
The DNA here is from genome assembly GCA_023566125.1 of Zingel zingel. Lineage (NCBI taxonomy): Eukaryota > Metazoa > Chordata > Actinopteri > Perciformes > Percidae > Zingel > Zingel zingel. Next base: position 22,362,740 of record CM042323.1, on the reverse strand, counting down.
GGGGGGGGGGGGGTCAGAACTCAGAGCCAGCATGTGCCTGTGTGCTACTTAGCATATTCATTTGCTGTGTAGCTGCAGGAGGCAGGCTAGTGCTTGTTGCAGTATGTGTTTGTGTAAGCCGTAGGTGTAGCGGCCTGTTTTTGATTAGCTCTTTACAAGCTAAACTTCTTGCATACACTCTGCAGGTGTTCTTGTGGAAAATAACAAGACATAAGGTCACTTCAGTGTGTTTATGTGTTCCTCTGAGAGTGGGGGGTGAAGGAATGCATGCATGTCTATTTCTTAGAGACACCCCTCCACCTCTCTTGTGGCCCCCATTGTGACAAGCTGGAGAGGAACGATAAAAGGCCGTCCTTTTATGGAATAAAGCTGGCAGAGGGGGCGAGTTCTGTTTTATTCCAAGTGCCCAGATTGCACTGATGAAAGGAAAAGTACCAGGGCAGGAGCCTCCTTATTTCCCAACCTCAAAACTCACAGGATTTACTCGACCTACGCACCACAAATCCTGATTACTTGGAATCTTAGAAGTATATAAATGGCTTCAATTAAATCTGATTAGAAGTAAATAAAATGAATCTTTTGGTGGAACAAAACCAACAACACAAAGCCATACACAGCTATGTGAGGTTGTGAGAGTGTTCTCTTACATGCACAAATCCACTTGATATCTGTACATGAAGACAAAACTATTTATTACTATATTTTCAAGAAAAGGGCTGAGTGCAAAGAAACAATAAATCATTGGGAGATGAATAAACACTGAAGACAGACACAGCCACTTAAATTATACAACAGGAAATAGAGAAGAGATGTATGTACTGCATTTATACAAAGGCAAAATTATGTTGTGTTGATGATAATTGTAACACCATGTGCTTGCTTAAAGGGAATATGGTGAGTCATGAACGAAGTAGTTACGAGCTGTCCGTAACAAGTTCAGCGTAAAATCTGTTGTTCGTTAGGGAGGTTCTGGGAAAAGAAGCTGAAGTTCTGTGGCATTTACAATGTGGGATGGTTCGGGAAAACGTGGTGCCTGAGGCGAGTGAGTGATAGTGATGCCCATACGCACCATGGTTCTTCATACATGTGGAAGGCAAGATACATCCAAATGATCTTTTTGCCGAGCTAGATGACACATAGCCGTGTTCTCCCATGCCCGGTTGCTGCTTCGAGCCAGGTAAAGAAAGAAAAGATGGACTGAATGGAAAATCAAAATGACACTTAATGGAGCAAATGGAAATGCTGAACTAACCATACTTCTATTTCAGATTTTAAGGAATCATAGTTGCTCATTGTTGGGTGGTTGATCCAGCACTTGGGACCTCTTTTCAGACTGAAATATCTCAACAACTATTACCATGGAATATGGCATTCATCACAAATTATAAAGCAACACACTTTAGTGGAAAAATCTGAATTATATTCTTTATCCAAGGATGTAGAGCAAAGAAGCGGGCTTCTCCTCAAGATGACCCTCATATCTACAGATTTTTCCAGCTTCAAGCTTCGGGTTGTTTTGGCTGCTTGAGACAACCATCTCTTCCACCCCCTGCCTGTCTGTCTGTCTGCAACACCAGGAGCTGATAAGTTTTAACAATCCAGTTCCTGTAACTGGATTGCACAGGTTGCTGTGACTTATCAAAAGACTGAGTGATTCACTAAAACATTCATTCCTGAACGAGACAATCCCTCTGGAACTTTGTGTTAAAAGTCTTTTCTCACATAAACAGCTACAGTATTTGCAAATACAGTATTTTATCATCCAGCTGCATATGGTCGTTTCCCCCCATAAAGCAGTACTTCTAACTGTAAAAGTAAGTACATTGTTACACTAACACTATAATGTGCGAGTGCTGAAAAATATCACCCTGTCTTCTTAATCCAAAGTTAGTTTAAATCCAAAGAAACATCACATACACAAACATAACATCAGTGATTAGTGGGGATATGGTACTGTAAGTGTTTCACTGTTTCTGTGTGGGTGATCACATAATTAGTGTCTGATTAATACAGCTATTAATGTTGTATGCGTGAACCACTGGAGGAGGCATAGATATTAGAAACAATTTGACAAGCTCATATGCTATTTTTATGATTGAGATCATCTACTTCTGTAAGGGTAAGATTGCATCAGAAAACGAAGGAGTTCCTCACTTGTTCAAATAAGGGAAGAGGACAAGAAAGAGAACACAAACAAGTTCCACATTTTTTTGTCTCTTATACTTTGCCTCGGACTATTATATCCTTACAGTGGTGGAAAGTAACTAAGTACATTTACTCAAGTACAATACTTAAGTACAATTTTGAGGTACTTGTACTTTACTTGAGTCTTTTCTTTTCATGTCACTTTCTACTTCTACTCCACTACATTTCAGAGAGAACTATTGTACTTTTTACTCATTACTTATTCATACGACAGCTTTAATTACTTTTTAATTACTAAGATTTTTGCATGAAAAACACATATGCATTTTTTAAAATAGGATGCTTTATTATAAATTAAAACTACCCAACAATATATAGGCCAACAAGTAAAGCTGAAATGATTAGACCATTAAACACTTGGTTGATGGACATAACTGTTTGGAAATATGAGGATTTTTCTGCATTGAGTACTTTTTCATTTTCCTGATGATACTTACATACATTTTCTAAAGTAACATTTTCAATGCAGGGCTTTTACTTGTAACAGAGTATTTTTTACAGTGTGGTATTATTACTTTTACGTAAGTAAAGGATCTGAATACTTCTTCCACCACTGTATCCTTATCACTAATCAGAGAGAAAAACAAAAGGACTACTTTAAACCACTTAACGATCCCATTCAGTTATACAGTAGTGTCAGTGACTAAAGGCAGCTGTTTAATCAGTAACACTCATGAGCATGGGCATGTTGGTCAATCCCTGATGATTATCTAGACTCATCTTTTGGGTGAAACCAAGCATAGCACAGGAGGCAGACATAACAGAGTTTAGAGTGCACCACTGATTTGTTTTCATTGGTGACGAGTAAGTAGTTGTCACAGTGTTCACATATGAACTGTCGAAATAGTTTTCTTCAAATTGTAACATCACTGAAAAAAGTGTTCACTGCGTATAATTTTCAGCTGCCCGTGACAGGCCAGCCTGCTGAAGTTTTGTTCTAATTGTGGCTTCGATTAAGCCCTCGAGGAATAAAGGAAGCCGCAGTGTGGTTGACTCATATACTATATAACTAGATAATGACTAGCCCGCCAGGGCATTTTCCCTGCACCACAGCATGTCTGAGCATGCTGCTGGACATGTGTAAGACAACCTGCACGTATCCCCGCCACCATCATCTGATTCTAGACAGCACCACAATTTCACCAGAGTGCTGAATACCTTTATTTCTTAAGTCAATAAGATATTAGTCATTTAAGGGCAGGATTTCCACTCTGTCTGTTTAGCAAGTGGAAACACAAACACTTTACTTTCACATTCACTCACTCAAGTAAGCCTTTATCCCTCAGTGTGACTTTATCAGACTCTGAAATGTGTGGGCCTCTCACAGATGCTCAATCCCTCTCCTACACACACCTCTCTAAGGAGTTAAAGTATTCCAATTTAAACAGGAACTAAGCTACTATTGGCTATATCCCCATCACCTTTGACCACCACTTCATTCAAAAGGAATCCCAGGGTAATCTTGTTACCATACTCAACCAGTCGTGTGAACTGCTATTTTTAGCTTTTAAAAAACGCTATGGAGCCAGAGAGAGTGGGCTATGCAGTCTAACTGAGCCTCAATGGACTAATTGAAAACAAACATGTGATGATGATGTAGCAGCACCATCTGATGACTAGGTCCCACATTCCTGAATCCACTGCATGCTTCTGGGATTACAAACTATGTAGAATTTAAAGAGTGGGCTGGTCACCATATCACAGAAACCATCCTACAACAGGCAAGTTTAAATCCACCCTGCTTAAGTGAATCTACATAGATGTTGATTAACCTTTGTTAGGAAAGATAACATACAAATTATCTTTATATATCCTATTAATGTTATATTAGACAACTCAGACACGTTTTATTTTGATTGGATTAAGCTGTGATACTGGCATGTTGGCCATACCGTACTGTGAGTCTTGTGACTGCAGGACTAGATCAGGACTACATCTTACCTATTCTACAGTATATTCTATGAAAAGATAATTTGAATCAGTTTAAAAAATGTTCTCTGAGGGGTGTAATTTCAGTGACTTAATATTAAACATACCATTAATTATAGTAAAATAACAGCTGCCTGCAACCTGTGGCACCATAATTAGGTAACATGGGCATCATAGCACTGCCGCTGTGGAGAAAGGTCTGGCAATGTGAGACTAACTGAACAGTATAACAGGCCGTTACTAATAACATTAATGATGGCTCTATTTTATTAAAGTGTCCCAATAAGTCATGGAAGTGTGACAGTGAGCCAGCATGCACAATACCAGGACCCTGAATCTGAAGCAGCAAAATGAAATTCAGCCATCACTAATTGTATTATTTACAACTGTGTTTTATTACTGTGACATGTCATAATGTCTTCAAAGAAAGAGGCGTATTTGAATTTGTTAAAATATATTTTGTTTTATTGAGATTAATCAAAACAAGCACAAACAAATCAGCTGACTGAATGTCAACTTAAAACCTTTACATAGAGTTATAGCTCCACTTAGTGGTGTATACTTGTATTTGTCAAAAAACAGAAGTCCCCTGGAGTATCTCTGGGAAAAATCTGACAGTGGTTCTTGCCTGTTAGAGGTTATCTAAATGAATCTAATGGATTGGTAATAGGCTGATTTGATTAGTTTATTCGTTGTAGAAAAGAAATGATGTCCAAACACACAAGATCAAAATGGCAGAGTGTGGCTGAAACCTATTTCACATTCTTAACCCTAATATTGCATACATACTTCTGACCATAGGCGTGATTTACAGGGAGGATGGGGGGGGGGTCACAACACCGCAATAATCAAAACTGGCTAGTGCAACCCACCCCAAAGACATTTGCGCCATAAATAGATGCAGAAAATTCACCAGAATGCAGAAAATGAAGTGTTTGATGCTTACAATGTCAATTTTGCTCAATAGTGGAGATCTCAACTCTGACACGTCAAAAAAGATTATACTGCAATCTCTGCTCAAGCTGGTGTTTTTATTTTTTTGTTGTCTCTCACTTGAAAACTCTGTTCAAGTGTGAAATTATCCCACTTTAATTATCTGTCTGGGAACTCTATCTCTCACTTCATGAAGATGAATTTAGGAGAGGCAGAACATCTTTTGTTTGGAAATTGTATACAGTTAACCTACATGTTTAGAAACAAAAAATAATTATCATCCCAGCCTGAGTTCCAATGGTACTGTTTTTGAGAATTCAGATGTTTTACATGAGTAAATGATGACAGTGATGAAAATAACTACATACATTTACAATTTTAAAATATCTGTACCTTTGAGTATTTCCATTTTATACAACATTTAGATTATACCCACTTGATAGTTTGCAGATCAATATTTTACATACATCAGACCAGTGTTTTCCCTAGATTTGTGAAAGATGTAGGTGCATGTATTTGGTCTGGGGGTTTAGGGGCCTCTTTCAAGAAAATGTTACGTTTTTCAATAAAAAGAATTGGCAATTTCACATCATTTTGGACTATTATTACCATATCTGTGTCCAAAACATAAAAAAGCTAGAGCATACAATTAATAATATATATTATATAATAATAACACTCAAAAAGCAAAACTTGCTAAAGAAGTCCACTGGGGACCACCTACAATTATTAGATCTGAGAAAAGTAATTAAGTTAGTTTTGATGCTCACATTGATTTTACATTAATTTGCCTTAGGTGGTGACCAAAACTGCTTGGGTGCTGCGCCTAAACCTTATAATGGTAGGGAAAACCCTGCATTAGGCTTGCTTTTATTTAGCTGACCCTTTTATCCAAAGTGACTTACAATGAGTGCATTCAACCATGTGGATACAACTCAAAAATTGCAAGGATCACGTACCTAAGTATACGTCTCCATTAAATATGCTGAACTGCTTCAAGTGCTAGCTACATTTAGAAACAGTCAAAATATGGTGAAATACAAATATTGAACTTTTTACTCCACTACACTTGTGACAACTGCATAGATAAATACTTAGATAGATTAATCCACATAGCAACAACTACAACAGTAAATCCATGTGTAATAATAATCCAGAGGAGAGTGGACACTCTCATGTAGCTAGGCCTAACGTTATATGCATTGTGAACACCACCTTAGCTGGAGTTAGACCAGAATGGGGCTGGAACATGGAGGTAACGTTAGTATGTACAGGAAATACTGTAGGCTAGCTAGGTGAGACAGGAGTAGACCATTAAAAACATGCGTTAAAGCACCATCTTTTAGGCATTAAAGAAGCACCGGCTAAAAAACAACAACAACCGTTCATTCACAGTAACGTTACTGGAACTGTCACCGTAAAACAGAGACATATTTAACGGCTACATGAACGTAAACAACTCAAAACCCTCTTGATGACACAGTGAATGTAGCTAGGCTAGCTTATCCTCTTAAATATATATTTTCTAACCGAAGACACTGTTCACGCCACCGTCGACGGTTAACTACTTGACATTAGCGTAAGTTAGCTACCAATCTAGTATGAAGAGGAAAGTAGGCTAATGTCGTTATACGAGGTCTGAAGCCGAGAAGTAGCTACTCGAGTCTTTACGTGAATCAGATAAGACACGAAGTAACCTCGTCCCACAACTGTACTGAAGCTCCGCCATTGGTTAGGACAGTCCATCCGCCGGGCACTGGGAGGGGAAGGGAGGTGGAGGCGCTCCACTGAATGACGGCCGGAGCTTTGAAACAGCCTCCGGAACCCATACGGGCCTACCTATTTTACATTTACACCGTGTAAAGATATCAGATGAAAGAGGAGGAGCGCCTAATCGTTTCTATAATCACCGGGGGATGTTGCGGACTGTGTGACGGGACGACACGCTGTTGAGACTGACGTTTTCACAGGTTGATGATCCGTAGTTGGCACCGAGCAGGGAAGCCAGCAAAAGAAAATACATGGTTGTAGGCTGTTTCTAGTGACACTGGCTTACATTTAAAAGAGAACTAGGCGGTGCTTGCTAATTCCTGAAAAAAAAAACAGATCTCCGACCAGAATGAGACATTTAACGTTTGCAGGTTGGAGTTTATTCGTTGAAGTTGACGCTCAGACTTGGGCTACAAGCAGCGTGTAGGAGGCTCGTGTTTCTTGCACATTTTGACAGATAGCCAATCAAATCTGTACTCTTATGTCAGTGACCTATATCTCATGCATGTGCGCCAAGAGCCCACAGTAACCTCTCCATCTGACCAGACATCAGCACAGCATGGGAATCAACGGGCTAGACAATCAAGCGCAGCCGTCCAGTGGAGGGTCCCGGACGGAGGAGCCAGATTCTCAGACGGAGCTAAGAGAGGCTCCCCAAGTAGCAGACAGGAGCAAGGCTGACCAGGCGGCAGGCAGCGAGTGTAAAATCGTGCAGGAGGACAGCACCGTGCAGCTGATCGAGGCCGGGAGAAAGCCGCCCCTCTCCCCGGCTTCTGAATCGGAGGCGGTTGTCCAGGTGGAAGAGCACTGCCACGGAGCCGCATTCGTCCCACCAGAAGGAGGTTTCGGCTGGCTGGTGGTTTTTGCAGCAACTTGGTGCAATGGGTCGATCTTCGGCATTCAAAACTCTTTCGGCATCCTGCATATGATGCTGATGAAGGAGCATGTAGACCCAGACGACCAGACGTCTCAGTTCAAAGTCGGTGAGTACCAGACGGTCTGCTGAGGCGAGTCTGAGGATGAGATGAAAAATTATATCAACTGGTGGACAGAAACTACATTTGTCTGGATGCATGCTTGATTACAATTATTACAATTACAAATACAATACTCAGGCACAATTCAGGTGGGAATTGGACCTTCAGTGGATGATTAAACCTTAACACCATCTTAATAGTAGTATGCTGTATAGGTTACTATGTAATCACGCATCTGTGCCTCTAAAAAAGATGTGGGTCAGCTCAGAGTTCAAGTGATCAAGAACTTAAAGTGGCACACTAAACATAGTGTTATATATGTGCCAATACATGTAAAGTCTGAATATTGTTTTTGTTTAGAAAAAGTCTTGATGCATTCTAAAATGCTCCTAATCTTGTTTGAGTTGGTCAACTGATTGTTTTGGAAAGCACTATCACTGATGTTCAATCATTAACAGGCATTTAACTAGCCAACTATCTACTAGCTATCCATTCATCAACACCAGTGTCATTTAACTCCATTAACTTGCTGCTTATCCATTTCTGTTAGTCACAAAAGTCTCTTTGATAAAGTCATGCCCCCAAAAGCTAAAAGTGATAGAAATGTACCATAGACTTTTGAACTATACTTGGAAAGTGTGACCCAACAAACTTTCTAACTCGTAAAAAGTTTCTGCTCAGGTTTTTTTGCACCTCTAAATATTCCACAGAATACGTTGCTTATTCATTTTTTTCACTGTTGGAACTGTTTGCAGTTAAAAGACATGAGACTGAGAGAGAGACATCACATGACAATAATTCAATGCTAAAATTAAGACAGACATAAATGCTACATAGTAAATAAGCTTAAAAAACTTTCGATAATTTAATCCCATGAATTTATATTCATTGTGTCACAATAAAGCTGTTGTTAATCACTCGTTCTGTGTTCGAACAAGGCCAACATTTACCCCTCTGTCTCCCTGCTTGCTTCAATTTTAACATTTTGTTCAGATTATATCCCAAGCTTTAGGTGAATGCTCTCTAAACATACTACGTGGGGCAAACTTGAAGTACGATACAGCCGAATACTGCAGCAAGCAAGGAGATGCATCTTCTTAATATAGAAATCCCTGATGTGATGTTCAGTCTTGTTTTATGCAGAAAGAAACCTCCCTCCATCAATAACTAGGGATGTAAAGATAACCTTAACTCACGATTCTATATGATTCACGATTTGAAATTCACCATACAGTTTTCTCATGATTTTTTTCAACAGAATGAAATGACTAAAGAATATTCCTTTATTTATATGAACTGTGCAAAACAGCATATGTGTCCTTTTATCAAAAGTGCAACTGAAATGGTATTTTATCTTAAATAACAACAAAAAGATTAAAGAAAGGCTTGTTTAATGCTAAAGCCATATGGTTACATTTAAATGATTTATTTAAAATATATGACAATAACTTAAAAAGAACACTTTTTTATTACCAGTCATTTGCTGTTAAACATCAAAAAGAAGAAACACTAGATTGCAAATGGGTATTTTACAACAACATTGAATGCAACACAAGCTTACGCAGCCATACTCAAACGCAACACCAGTCCCATCTTTGTTGTTGCCAGACCTTTCTCCACAGCGCTGCAGAGGAGGGTCTGGCTAGTCCTTTAAACCAATCACAATCATCATGGGCGGTGTTAAGCACCGGGGAGAGCCATGGTGCCTCTGCAAAATACCCTCAGGAAGGAACTTGTTTTGGTGGAACACGTGTACGTTCCAAAATAGTTTTAGTCGTGCAACAGAAAACTCAGATTGGACAGATCTAGCTAGCTGTCTGGATTTACCCTGCAGAGATCTGAGGAGCAGTTAACCATAGTCCTCATAAATCAACCGGAGTTGTGGCTGGGTTATCTCAGTTTGTAGAGCAGGCGCACATATATGGAGATTTACTCCTCGAGCGGCCACTGGTTCGACTACGACCTGCGGCCCTTTGCTACATGTCATTCCCCCTCTCTCTCCCCTTTCATGTCTTCATCTCTCCTGTGGAAATAAAGGCAAAAAATAAATAAATAAATCAACCGGAGTTGAAAATTTCAACATAAAGAAGGAAGGAAGGTAATGGACATCCGGCCGAAAAGAGTGAAATCCGACGTGGATGTAGACTACAGCGGCTGTGTCCACGCTGTCTCAAAGCTAGTCACAAGCTAGTTTCCTCTGTCTTTAGCTGCAGACTGCTGAACGTCCCGGTGTTGGAATCCTTTCCAGTGAAATACAAACACACTTTACACCGTTTAGCTCTTAGCATTTTAACTGTGTTTAAGCCAGCTAACGTTACTAGCTTATGGTAGGCTAACGTTACCTGCTGTATGTTAACTAGCGTGACGCCCCAGGCTGTTTAAAAATTGCATCGTGATTCTTTTTAAAAAAAATTTTTTTTATCTCAACCGGTTGTAATCTTTACACATTTAAATAGATTTTTAACCGATTCACGATGCATCGTTAAATCCCTATTAATAACGGACATTGTGTTGCTTGTGCTTGTTACCATAGTGGAAAATGTTAAGCTCAAAAGCTGAAATTTAAAGTCAGCATCCACTTTATTGTCAATGAAGCATCTCTGGAGGTTTGGTCCCTTGATGGTGTTATTGGCCTGTAGCTTTAAAACGTAACTCTCGCCAAAATGCAACCTAGGGTCTTTTTGTGAATGTACTCGAGTCAAACTTTCGTTTAAAAGCATAATTAGGACAGAAACGCCACTTTTAAGATTTACCGTATTTTCGTTTTTCGGTCAAATTGCCTTTTGTATGGGAGTGCTAGGGGCACTTTTATGATCGCATCAAAATAGCTATTTTTAAAACACTAAGAAGGCTCGACACAACATGAAACTTTGCTCAAAGTATCACCAGGGTCTCTACACATGAACTCGAGCATTGAGAACAGAGTTTACTAAAGAGAAATGTTTTAAGCAACTCACATTAGCAGTTGTTGTTTACGCTATCCGCCATTTTCTCAGTCAAAAAGAGTCAATCTCCGAATGTGAATGAACGGACTCCATAGGAGGAAATGTCATTCTAATATGAGGCTCCTTTTTCAACTACAAGGTCAATATTGTTTTTCACTAACGACAAAACAACAAATTATCCGTGCATTTATATGGAACTAAGCTTTAGGAGCTTTCCATCTTTACTCTCCTCCCTCGACTATTTTTGACTGGCTCTATAGATGGCGACCGGAAAAACAACAGCTACAGTGAGTTGTTCAAAACCTTTCTTTTTAGTGAACTTTGGGTACACAAACAATGTTCTCAATGCTCGTGTTCATGTGTAGAGACCCTGGTGATACGTGGAGCAGAGTTTCATGTTGTGTCGAGCCTTCTTAGTGTTTTAAAAATAGCTATTTTGATACTATCATAGAAGTGCCCCTAGCACTCCCATTCAAAAGGCCATTTGACCGAAAAACGTAAATACGATAAATCTTAAAAGTGGCGTTTCCGTCCTAATTATGCTTTTAAACGAAAGTCTGACTCGGGTACATTCATAAAAAGACCCTAGGTTGCATTTTGGTGAGAGTTACACTTTAAGGTTATTAATAGTCACATTATCAAATATGAACTAAATGAGTAGTTATGTATGTTCCTTTTTAGGGATGAACTGATGCGTGAAACTGTGTAATGGTCTGCTTTAGATTATAGTGAAAAGAATGGGAGTAGCATAATGTAACAGGAGTAGGTATTTTTCTTCCTAACAAGTTTCACAATCACCAGTGAAGGTTAAGGTCAAGATGTTGGAAGGGATTACTGCTCTAAGACTGTTTCCTGGAACAAGTTTAAAGGAACACCACCGTTTGTTGAAATAGGGTTATTCACCGTCTTCTCTATATTTATATAGGTGGGCAAACACATTTTTGTCTCAGTGCATGCATTGTCTTAGTCCGGCAGCGCCGCTGCTAGCTTAGCTTAGCGTAGTGAATGGAATCCTATGTTGCCGGTTAGCATGTCGTGAGTAACAAAAACAAAACTTAATTACTTCTTGTGGCCTGCGTATTCACAAGTACAAATAGCAATGCAGATTAAGACTAGATAACTTCCTAGGCAGATATTGATTTGGGACTATATCGGGTGGAAGCACTGCTACTCGGGCGCAGAGATATCATGCAGCAACTCTGTGTGAGTACAGGTCTAATAAGGGTCGATCTATCCCGTAAAATAACCATGCATAATGTTTACAATAATCACTTACTCTGTGGACAGCTGTTTATTGGGTCCATTCAGCGTTTTTTTCCAGTTGACTTTATTGCACCGAAAAAAAAGTCACAATAAATAATTAGGTTTTGTTTTTGTCATTGTTGGGTCACTTTTACTCACGACATGCTAACCGGCAACATAGGATTCCATTCACTACGCTAAGCTAAGCTAGCGGCGGCACTGCCGGACTAAGACAATGCATGCACTGAGACAAAAATGCGTTTGCCCACCTATATAAATATAGACGAGACGGTGAATAACCCTATTTCAGCAAACGGTGGTATATTCCTTTAACCATTTCTCATCAACACAAAAAACAGTTACTGAGGGTTAGGGTTTTCTTTTTTTTGGCTTGTGTGGATTTCATCTCCAGACGTTCCTTGGATTTTATTCTTGGTTGCTCTCATATGTGAAAGGAAAAGGCTAGCAGGCTTACCTTTTTACCCCCAGCAAAATAAGAAAACAGTAGGTTACAGTTTAACAACAATAGTCACACAGTGGTAAAGGCTCCTTTTGAACAGCTATCGAGTCTAACAGAGAACAGTCAGTAAAAGTTCTAATCACGTATAGAAGATTTTCAAACATGTTAAGTTCTTCCCAAGCAACAAACTGTATGACCATAAAGAGAGGATGATTTATTCTCAGTATTCTCTATTATACTGGGTATTTATTAAGCCTTAAGGGGTAAACAAGAGATTCTCCAAATAGCTCAAGAGTTTCAAGGTGGGGGATCAGAACAACTTTTTTTAAGTAAAAGAAGGTAATGACGGAGCGGGTTATGAGTTGCAGATGGTGTTGGTTTACTTAATGATTACAGCATGGCTCGGTCAGAGGTTTTATTCCTGTTTTGGTCACATACACAAAAATGCTGTTATGTCAAGGTGTGTAACCAACAAACCATTCTTTTAAAATTAAGGGACGGATATAAATATGATTACAAACTAGGACTGTACAGGAAATATAAAGAAAAGTACATAGAGATTAAACCAAACACAAGTAGGTCAGACTCTCTGCAGGAAGGAATGCAATGGTCTCCAAAGTCGACAGAATTTGTGCGAATTATGATTGAGGTCACAAGTCAGTTTCTCCAGAGGGAGAGGAGCCGATATCTGTGATAACCACATGCTGACCGTGGGATACATTTTTTAGCCAGAAATAAAAGTATTAACAGAGACTTGGTATCCGTATCAAGAAGATTTTCCGAAAATTGGTTTAACAGGTAAAATGAAGAAGGTAATCAAGTGATAATTTTTTTTGTTGATACTTGAAATGATTTCCATCTATCACTAGTGTGAAACATATCAGTCAGAAGACTGTGATAAGAAAAAAAACAGAGGCTCATTCAAGTAAATAATGTCCGATTTGTGTAAAGCAGAAAAAGTTACTAAGCAATATCAATTTTGGTGTCTTGTTCAAAGACATAAAGGCAAGAGTGATACTGCAACAAAGGCTCTATTAGTATTGCTGCTCCATCCCCTTAATTCCAGGCCAAAGTGGGCAGATGATACATCTTACTGACAGCGACATTTAGCAGTTAAGAGAGTTTTTTCATTAAATGTTGAAAAGACACTGATAACATATACATGACACATAGGTTGGAAACCAGGCTTTTAACAACATAAGTGATAAGGAAAAATGAAAAGATATCAGAAGGCATAAAAGCCACACTTACACATTCACACACACACTAAATTGTATACAGTAGTTCAGAAAAGCTCAGAGTGACTGCAGTAATATTTGAGTAACAATGGTAGCATAAAAGTAAAACTAGTCGATTGGGATGTGTTCACATGTCACAGTTGTGTGTTTTATCAAGTCACTGTCCTCCTGTGTAACCTTGTTCTGTGTTTGTCTTGGCAATCACTGTGAGGGTAAAATCAATATCACTTTAAAACAGTTTTTATATTGAAGCTGCAGATAAACAGTATTTAAAGTGTTTATTCTCAGGGGATTAGTGTCTATACTGGAATTGTATCGATGTGTAAGGGTGGAAAAGCCTGTAAAACAGCAATTCAGAACATTATGGGACATTAAAACTTAATAAAACACATACATACATACATACATACATACATACATACATAATATACAGAATTAGCAGTTCTTATGTCCCATTATTATTATATTGTGTAGCCGAATTAGCTGTTAGCTAAACTAGCGTTAGCTTCCCGGTGGAGGCCAGCGTGGAACAGATCGGGTAGTGGCGTAAATCCTCGTACAACAGCGCATGCATGAACACCTTGCGCATGCACAGAACGGATCGTGCAAGCGGCACGGATCGGGTACTGACAGAGACTTGACCGGAGCGCAGCAGCGTCTACCTGCGAGCAGAGAAAGACATGCAAATACATTTATTGTGCACGGAATAGGTTTTTGTTTACTCATACTAAATTATGTTTTGTGAGTGTTAATTTATGTTCAAAATTCAATGTAATGTGCTTGCAAAATATAGCTCTGTGTGCTCAAAACATACAATTACTCACTCAGGAATGAGGCACATATATAACACCATACCCTTTGGCCTTCAATTAAATAAGATAAAGTTGCATTCCTCATCACTGTATTTCTTTAGTTGTGGTCAGAATGTAATCTTTCATCATATCAGTGGTCATTTCTTAACTCAAAGTCTCAACTTGGTAAAGAGAATTCAAACAGGTGTCTGTGCTGTCACAAACAAACTCCTCCAATCATTAGCATACTGCTGTGTTCTGTGTAGTGCTGTATTGTAGCTCCACTGCCCCAGATTTCACCAGCACATCCAGGGCAGCTCTAAATCCCAGTTTGGCAGATCAGGGAGTACTGTGAAAATGTTTTGCATTCCAGAGGGAAGGGGAAAGGGTTCAGGTCGGATCAGAGCTCCAAATACTCATAAACAGGTACACAAAGATGATCAGAAATGGGCATGGGACGGTTTTTGTTGAATGTGGGTTTCTTTTAACATCAATAAATTAATGCATTTATTTATTTTTTCTAGCAGGTTATAGGTAATAGTTACTTAAAAAGAAAGAAAACTCTCTCGCCGATACAAGAGAAGTGGATATGTCATCCTGTTCACAACTAGATGCAAGCGTTTGTGGGAAACATGGTCTTAACTTTGAGAAACCCACCAGCATGAAAAAGAGGCTGCCAGTTGTAAGCATAGACTGTTAATATTAACAGTCTATGGTTGTAAGTTAGTTTTAGAGTAGCACTACAGATCGTGCACCTGGAATGAAGTCTGAGAGCTGAGTTGGGCTGCTACACTCACGTGTACATACATATACTGTATATCCATACATGCCCCTCTTGCATTATTATTATTATTAGTGTCAACGCAAGCAGTTTGGAGAGCAGTCATTATTGGTAGTTTGGAGGACGATATGAAAAGTAAACACGCAAAGGAGTTTCCCATGGTTAGTGAGCGGTATCAAGTACACAACTCATGGAGCATCCAGAGGTTTCTGCTGTTAAAACACATTCGTGGCCGGCGGCTGACTTGTTTGAATACACTCCTTCTCCACATCTGTGACAGCTGGTTACTCAAATGACTTGTCTTACGCTCCCAATCTTTTGCAAACTATGAAGCCTGAACTAAACTACTGTATGCTAATTAACCAGTTAGGTAAGGTTAGGCTGCAGCAGCAGCTTAAGTAGAACTACTTTGTTGAAAGTATGAGGAACTCTAATGACAAAGTAAATATTTCTCATTTTATTTCTACTTTTCTTTTTGGCACTTGCAATCATTTGCTTTATACAATTCTAATTGTGCTGGGTGTCTGCCAGCTATCTTCTGAATTAGCTTGTTTTGCATACATGTGTTTTTAATGACAGAATCTCTCAAAATGAAGCTTCTATCCTTGCTGCGTGCTCATTAATGTTACAACCAGAGTTTTTGACGGTTAAGTGCATTGTCTAATAAATGTAATCCTGGGCTCTATATTGTAACTGCGGTGTTGAGGTAATCGTTTCATCACAGCTATGTACTGTAAATACACACTTGTGGGAGGACCTGAACGACATCAAGTAGAAAAGGTGGTTTGTTTGGCATGCAGGGTGTTTATGAAGATATTGAACTAATGAAGGACCAGTTTCAGCTTTGAACTCACACATCGCACTGATCAGTCAAAGTAGACACACCTTCAAATCAAGCATATATACAGTATGTATGGTAGATTACTAAAGTATATTTGGTTTGTCTTATCCTGGTAGATATACACTGAATCATCTATGTCGAATACAAGCTAAACTAAGTACTCTTGGGTAAATCTCTCTTTTTCGTGAACAGATGGTTCCTATAGAGACCCTATCCCTCGCTGTCAGATTGCATCCATCACCTAAATAAGCTTGTTAAGCCTCCTCACCACACACACACACACACACACACACGCACACGCAGACGCACACACACACACACAGAGACACACACACATTTTAATTTTGCTTCCTGTCCCTTGCTGTGTCCTTTTTTCTTTTGGTTGGAAGTGTTCAGACCTAATTGTCTATAATGAGTACACTCCACTCAGTCTATACACAGATCTTTTGCTTGTGCCAGGGCTGGGGGAAATGATGTTTAGAGGCAGGGGTTGGCCAGTAAAGAGGGGAGAGAGTGGAGGAATGAGACATCTGTTGCTTTGTAAGCCTCTGATTGTAGTTTGGACCTTGTATGTTGTAGACAATGTGCTTTGGTTTTGACACAGTAACATGGAGTGTACTTTCAAACAGAGACTGCAATCATATTCTCCAGTGGGTCAGTCAAGAAAGCCTGTGGATGTGGGCTTCAGTGCAGTAATTGTGTAATTTGCGTAACAACCATTCATTTATAGTACTGTTGGTACTTGCGTGTTGCCACGGTTGCCACACTGCCTCCAGTTATACAATTTTCTTGTTCTGAAGTACTGTATTTTATTCTGAAGCAGCATAAATAATTGTGTGGACAGTGAAAGGGGTACATTGTGGAAGACTAATTCTGGGGGGTCACCAGAGCTTCACGGGGGGGGGGAGTCCTGAGGGTGTAAGATTTTTAAATATACAGTTGGCCTTTATGTCAGCATTTCATTCGTTATTTTTAAAGTAAGGATTATTATGTACTCACAGGATAAGGGCACAGAGAAGACCTGAACACAAGCTATATTCACAGAGCCTTCCTTCTCTGCTTAACAACCTCGTCCTGCATTAGAAAAGTACGCAGTTCAAACAAGCAGACCTAATAGAACAATGGATACTTTTTACTGAGGTAGATGCCATTTCCTGTATTCTGGTGCCTTTTAATTAAACAATTGCTTTTATAGCCTCGAGTGACGTGCGCCGGCCAGTGCTCTTGCCTTAGATTCCCCATATCAACTGCCCAGTTGTTGGACGAAGCGGGGGGGAATCATCGAGATAGCTTTCTTATCACCCAACCCTTGATTTTCTCTGTAAGGTTATTGTTCCAAAAAGTGGATTCAGTTCCTAAAGCAGCTGCTAAACAGGCTGTACGTCACTTTTTAATAAAAAAAAAAGTAATGTAATGTAGCGAGTAACGTAACTAATTAGTTTTGATACCAAGTAATAAGTAAAGAAATATTATTACTTTTTAAAGGAGTAATAGTAATAGTTCCTGAGTAACTTGCCCAACACTGGCCCTAATCAAATCAGTTTAAGTTGAGAGAGAACTTTTCATTATGTTGTCAAACAAAAACTCAAACTTACCGAGACTGTCTGTGCCTGCCTAACTGTTTGTGTGCTACTTGTTGTCTCCTGCTCTGATGTGACACATGCAACGCTCCATTTCTTTTAGACATTATGTGGACATATTTTCAATTTTATTCTTTGAAATAATAGGCTATAGGGTTCTTACTTAGCGTTTCGGTGCACTAAAAAATGTTCTGATGTCTGTCTTTCTTTTTTCTGCCATGATGGTTGGCTTGGCTGGATAAACACACACACACACACACACACACACACACACACACACACACACACACACACACACACACACACACACACACACACACACACACACACAACAATGTTGCTAGTCAGTGAGAATAACGATAATAAAGAGCAGCTAACACTGGTTGATTGATATTAACATTACAGTAGCTAGCTGGTTATAACAACGTAGTGTAATTGTAAATGCAATTCAATGCTGCAACAAAGACTACATGATGCCTTTTAAAAGCAACAGGCGAACAAATGATGAACATTCACTTAAATACCAGCTTGTTTAGTGACAGTATGTGAGCATACAGCAGACCCACCAGATATGATATGATGCTTTGTTTACCTTGCTGTGTCGCGGGAGTGCAGCATGCTCGAGTAATAAAAACACAGAATAGAGTTTAATTTATATGGACTCTGATGAGCCAAGTGGAATGGATTTGAGGAAGCAGCAGTGTGGAAGTCAAAGCTGTAGCTACAACACGGAACAGAGTTTAATTTGTTAGGACTTTCCTCAAGTGGAATGGATTTGACTGACGGCGCTCTGAAAAGTGAACAGACAGATTTACATACTGAATTAGAGACGGTTAAAGTGTGGGTCCAATATCATTGGTCTTAAAAAGTGTATATGTTGTCTCTTCATTAACCGCTGAAAGTCTGACCCAAACAGTGCCCATCCACAATAGTTAATTGCTTTACTTCCGTGTTGGTACTCCGGTCTCTTTCTCCAAACTTGGGATGTGCCGACTGCCACCTACTGTTGGTAATACACTGACTATGGATAAGTACCTCATACAACCCCACTTCAAAATAGTCAAACTATTCCTTTAAGGAAAAATGTTGTAAACCACTGCTCTACTGTCATTTTGTGATCCTGTTTCCCTGTAATAATATATCCAAACAGGGATAACCTTAAAGGAGGAGCTGAAAAAACTGACAGTTGTAGTTTCAGTAATGTGACATATATTTCCTTGTTTTTTTGTGTTCAACCATGGTGGCAGTCACTGCTCAGTTTAACCACCCAGTTCTTTTGTTAGATAGAGAGTATAATGCCCTACTCTACAATCAATCATTTAACATGTACCCATAACCGTAGTGAAGTAACCTACCAAGTGCAGACCCATCTAGAGCCAAAACTAAGCAGTACTGTTGAAGCATATGCTACTACAGATGGAAAGTAGAGTAGTTATCCAAGACTCATAGGACCAGACTGACCAACCTGATCGACTGTAAAACATTTTAAGGATGAACTGCTAAAAGAGCGTGCAATGATGCTGGCGGAAACAGCAAACATACAGCAGCACATGCAGATGGGAGACCCAACAATGGGTGGTTGAGAATGACAGATTTAACATCCTGTGATCCTTCTAGATAAACCATCTGGACATGTGGTAATGGACAAGGGACAGAACAGACAAAACCAGTGATGGCAAAAGTGATCTCAGTATTAGAAGCACACAAGGCTGTGGACATTAATTTCTGCGATTCCAGGCACCAAAGGCAACACAAACTAAACCCCAACCCGATTCTGTCAGGAGTTTCGGGCTGAGCAAATTTTTTGGGTGATTAACATTTAGGACTATGTACATATGTCATTAAATTTCCAGGTTATATGTTTTATTTCTGACAGTGTGCTATGTGGCTTTGCATACACAGTTGAGGCTGCATGCTATTCTCGTGGATCATCTCCATCATTATAGTTGGCGGATCAATTTAATGACTACAATGGCCTTTCCCTGAGAGCCATCATCAAGCCCTATATGTATGCAGATGTGCTGTCATGTACACAGTACATTAGCCCTAACTGGAGAGATTATTCGCCAAAGCTAGCACTCCCAAAACACAAAGAGACCATTCTAATGTTGTTTTGAGGGGCTTTTCATCTTCTTATTTCCATATGGGAAAGCCATATGTTCGCCCCCTCAGGTCAAAGATGGTGCAAGAGCTAAACAGAACAAATGTGTAGTACAGCATAACACTTCTGCTTAACATTGTTGCTTCATGATCAGTTATGGAAGATTTTAGGGTTCAGTATATTTAAAGCTGCTATAATCAATATTTTCATATAAACTAGAGAATCACACCAGCCAAGACAGCAAATTGGTCGTAAAGTGTGTGTGTAGGGGGGGCCTTCCCTACTTCAGGCGCCCTTGCTTGGACCACACCCGTCTTCAATCTCAGCCTTCGTTTTCATCTCAACTACACACCCGTAAAGTTTTGTACGGTGCATTCGCAGTGACAAGATCTGGCCGATTAGTTTGTGCGATGTGTCCCGCAGTGTCGCCACAGGTCGGCCTTCATCGGCCTTTTAATCGGCGTTGGCCGCGGTCAGCCGTTGGCTGAACTGCCAATCCATCTGATCGGCCACCCTGCTCGCAGGGAGAATTCCTTGCAGAGAGAACAGATGACAGCCCGGAAAATGGACACTCTGGTTAGCCATCTTCCGGTGTCCGCTGTCATCCTGAGGGTAAGTAAGCAGAGGAACCACAGGCTCTGTTCGGTTCTGCTGCTGCTGAATTGAGCAAACGCTGTTTGTTGTGGGTATCATAGCAGCGTTTGTATACGGTTTCCCTTTTTGAAAGTCGAATAGATTACAGCTGTTTGCTGGTATAGAGAGTTATTTCCTCTCACGCTGGAACAGAACGTACGTGGTACTTAGCCGTCGGCTGTAGTCTCTGTGATGTGTTCCAGTGCTCTGCAGTTCCCCTCTAGCCTGACAAGCCAGAACCACATCAAGATGTTGGGTCTGGGAACTCACCATTGACAGAGCTCAATCCAAGGGGTGGGATAAACAGTTGTCTTTCAAATTCTCTCTGCACGCAATAGGATAGTGCTACAACCAGGCAGAGCAACGAAAAAGGTAGCGAAGCTAGTTGATAGATTAAACTTTTGCTGTATCCGGTCGGCCAAACTCAGAACACATCTTCCTTTTTTAAGAATGATTTCAGTGCCGTTCTTTGTGCTTTTCTCAAAGAAAAGCTGAACTCCAAGTCTTCCAGAAGACCTGTGTTCCCAGCAGCAGCAGCCATAAGCCCGCCTACCAACTCTGTGATTGGCCTGACCAGAGTTTGGTTTTTCCAGCTCGCAAGCCAACGAAGAGTGCCTAGACCCCACTGGAAGGCAATAAATTTGCTGCCGCTAGGGTGCGTCTAGATTTCTAGGCTAGTTCCACACAGCTTGACGGAGCATTTAGCATCTTTCAGCTCATTGTTTTGGTTTTACGATCTGTGACTTTACTGTTTTGATTCACTCTCACTGCTCTCATCAGTGTCATTTCCAGTCACAGCAGGCAGCTGTTTTTAGCAAAAAAGCTCTAAGAACCTACTGCACGATACCTGCTCAGCACCAAGTGGTACACAGGCAAAGTTAGTGACTAGCAAGGTAACAAATTAAAACATTTAGCAGCTAAAGAGCCAGATATTTCCCTTAGATGGAGACCAAAACAGATTTCTATGGAGAGGTGTTGGGTAGAGGGTCAATCTGACAAGCACTAAGTTTGAAGCATACCAAAGTTCCAAACTGAGAGTGGTTGTTAGCTCTCTAGACATTAGGGACCAGGGTCCAACCAGAGTTATCTGATTTGTGTTCAGTCCTTCTTTTGTCAATTTAAACCAACCCACCCAACACAACCCGTGTGGCGATGGCGTTTCTTTGCTTGCCTGTCTGACAGCAGAACAGATTAGCTAGAGCAACGTTTGCCTTGTTATGCTAGCTTTAGCATACACCTCGTTGTCCCTCACCCTTGAACCCTCGGTGTGAAAAAGGTACCAGTGTTACAGTATGGTGCAATTGTAATGCTAAGGTGCTTATGGGAAGCCAAACCCAAACTTTTTATTAAGTAAAGAGGATTAATCTGATCGCCTGCAACTTTGCCATTGATTTCTGTCTCAATAGTAAATATTTTGTATGGTGTTTCAGTTGAAATGGGTTGGAAGGCCAATGTAAAATAACCATTTAAAATTCAATATAGCATTTAACCTTCTTTACCTACCTACTTGTTGCACCTACTGATATCCACTTCTATATACATATATCAGGTATCGGCTGTATGCTTTGAGATGTGACGTGAAAAGGTTTTTACAAGACCAGTAGTAGTTTTTTTGTGAATGTTGCACCTCAAGATGACACTTGAAATATTTAGTAGGGAAAGTTACAAAAGGGTGGGAGTTCATGCTAAATAGGAAAATTGCCCCTGTCTTGTTCCATTTGGATAAATAAACTATAGGAAGGCTAGGGTGCAGTCCCACCCTTAAACTATACAAAATATGACTTTGTAGTGTACACTGTGTACCGCATGTGTAAATATAGTACAGAATGTCTAGCTCAACCTCCACAACAAATTGTAAGAGAGCTGTAAAGCTCATGTTTCACACTGAAGTCAGAGTGTCGGTGTATTTGTGTGCGTGTGTGTAAGTAGGTAAATCAGTCCATTCACCCGTTTATCTGCCGCTCTGGTCTCATTCGTATTGAGCTGTTGGATCAGTGTGGCCTACAGCCCAGACACCATGTTAGACATTAAATCTACCTTTGCTCCCCGGGGTAGACTGGACCCAGACATTTGTTTGTTTGCGCTTCAGGGTACGCAGGGTCTCTGTTGGATCAATCTGGCTCGTTATATTTTAACACTGGATGGACACAGGTCAGGTCTGTCCACTTTTTTTGATCTGATAAGATTTCTCATGGTGCTTTTTATCACCATGAGAACTCTTATAGAGTGTGAGGAAAGACAATTAAGAGCACAGTTAGATACATTTATATTAATAGCAAATCACATCAGGGTGGCAGAGAGAGACATTTCCAAGAAAAACTAGTGCATACAAAGGCTTTTAGTTTTTCAAAGCTTCTGCAAATGTTAAATTTTCATGTAATCAAGGTATTAATGCTGTCTGAGGGAAGACATGCCTACAAGGCAATGAGAGATTCAATACAAAGCACATGTTTACATTTGACTGTGGCTTCCTTTGAGATCACAGAAGCAAATTCTCCAGCTGCTTATGATGTGGGAACTGTAGAAACGGTTGAGAGATTACACATGACAAAATAAGCCAGTGCATTGTTTTCATTCAGGAAAGGGAATACATTTCTTTTCATTATTTTTTTACTGTATGTCAGTTGTATTGCCTGCTTATATCCCCTATATCAATACCATATTGTTTTACAGCACACATGTCATGTTACATAAACTTTGGTGTACAAATGGGTGTAATATTTATTTACTTTAGGTGAACATACCAGGTTTCCACGTTTCTGATGATGAATTCTCTCTTCTCTCCACTTTCTCTCCAGCATGGGTTGGGGCCCTGGCCATGGGCATGATCTTCTTCTGTTCACCAGTGGTCAGCATGTTCACAGACCGCTTTGGCTGTAGGAAGACAGCTGTCAGCGGGGCAGTGGTGGCTTTTATAGGGCTGCTCAGTACATCCTTTGCAAAGTAAGCTACTGTACATTTATTATTAAAGACATGACTTGCCCTATCCCCAGTTTGTGCCTCTGATGTATTACCATTAGAGGATTAGATCATGAGATTTCTTCACTACAGCCGCAAAATGAGTTGCAAAATCGGAGCCATGCAACCTCCATACGATTTGAGTTAGGAATACTCAAATCAAAACATTTTCAGCATTGCTATGACATTCCCTAAATCTTAGTGCCACTCAAATAAGATGTTTTATCATAATTTTGGTAAAAGGGAAAACTGCTTAGTTCAGTCACACTCAATCATAACAGTCATGCATTAGGTCATACTAAGCATCTGAGGTGCTTTTAAAAAAATATATTTTAGTATAGTATATTTACACCTTATTTGGGAACTCTTTGCCATGTTCCACTTTCTTGCACTAGTTTTACACTCATAGCAGGTGCACAAAGCAAGAGAGAAAACATGAAGAACATCGAGATACAACAATAAAAAAGCAATTCTACCAATTTAACAGATTTTTAGGTAGACGTCTCAACTCTTTTTATTAAAATCTGAAATGAACAGCCAGAATTACAGTTCTTACACTTTTTGTTTAACTGCAGGCCTTTTACTAAATGAGTCTAACCATTTTTTTCAGCTTGTTTATACTGTATAATCAAATCAAGTAAAAATTTGTATACAGCCCATTGTCATAAATTCGTTTCACGGGGCTTTGCAATCTGTACAGCATACAACACCCTCTATCACATGACCCTCAGTTTATAAATTAATTAATGTTACAGCACAGCATTTTAACATTACATTAACATTAATGTTACAACAAATGGTCTTTTTTCTATTGCAGCTCCTTGAGCCTTCGCTATTTCACATATGGGATACTGTTCGGCTGTGGCTCCTCATTCGCCTTCCAGCCCTCGTTGGTCATCCTCGGCCACTACTTCCGCCAGCGCCTGGGCCTGGCCAATGGTGTGGTGACGGCTGGTGCCAGCCTCTTCTCCATGGGCCTCCCGGTTTTTCTCAACAAGGTAGTGGAACCCCTGGGCCTTAGCAGGACATTCCAGATCCTCAGCCTCTTCATGCTGGTCCAGGCTCTGCTGGCGCTGATGTTCAAACCTTTACTGCCTGCTGGAGGAGGCATGGGACCCCCAGGCATGGGTCCTGGCCCTGCCAAACCCCAAACCCAGACAGGGGCCACCGCTCAGGAGGGGAGCAGGTGGAGCAGGGTCCTGGATGAGGTCAGGAAGTACTTCAACCTGCGTGTGTTTCACATCGTGACATACCGGGTGTGGGCGTTTGGAGTAGCCACAGCTGTACTGGGCTATTTCGTGCCATATGTCCATCTGGTAAGAACAATAATGGGCATGCTTATAGTCAATTTATAAGTACACATGTGTATTTGCTCCTGTCCTGAATTGGGTTATGTTAAGTTAAAAGGGTACACTATTTTGAAAAAAAGTCAGAGTTAATCGTGTGTCTGACACACGCTGTCATGACATGCTGTCTGTTCATGGTTTGTAAGCTACACTTTACACTGTTTGTCATTTACCTGCCGCGTCTCAGCCTGCCAGCTGCTGGCAAACACAAACGCACACTTCCAGTGGCTGAAAAGAAAAGGACTATTTTCTGATATTTTTATATTTGTTTTTAATAATTAAAAAAAGTATTGACAATATGTGTAAAATAACACTTTATTTTTGACCGCAAAAAAGGGAACATGTGATTTTAAAGCACAGTAACTTTGCTTACCATGATGATTAGAATCCAAAATTCATTGTATTTTTAAAAAATGTGGACATGTGGTCGACCTTGGTGTGAACTAGTGAGATAGTGAAGGATGAGGATGATGTGTAAAGCTGCAGCGTGGAGCTGTGAAGTTGATCTCCCTCTATCCAGATGTCGGATGTTCCAGCTCCGGCCTCCCTCTGTCAGGCCTGTTGTTTCAGGCCCGGGCCCAGATGTAAACACAGCCCCGGTCTTTGTATTGGCTCGACCACCTCAGGAAACCTCTCCTGTATGGTCTCTCTGTATCCCTAAACATGCCTATCCTATGGTCATTATGAATGTAGAGCCCTTCAAAGCAGAGCAAATATTTCACAAGTTCAGAAAAGACTTCAGAGGGCGGTTAAATGTTTTGGATCTGATTTGGGGGTCAGGACTGAGGGGAGTGGGAGGGTCTGACTTATATGCGTTTGGTCTTCCTGTTTCTGCTGTTCCAAAGGTCTGTGGATGAAGGCATTTTGTTATTGTTAGACATTTGCTTTGGGGTTATGGATGGACAATTCCTCCACCCCATCAAATGCACACCCATTTGCTTAGTTAATTTACTTCTTAAGTATAGAGCACATAATGAGAAAGTTCATCAGCAGTTTGTGTGATATCTCATTTACTATTCATAGCATCTGGTGAGTTTCTTGTGCAGCACAATCACATTTAACCAGCAAACACACAGTCAACGCTCACGCAGTACTATGTCTGTTTTTCTTTCCGTGTCTCAGATGAATTTTGTGAAGGAGCAGTTCAAGGGGACCCAGAAGGAATGGGTACTCCTGGTTTGCATAGGAGCTTCATCTGGGGTGGGACGCCTCGCTTTCGGGAAGCTCGGAGACCTCATTCCTGGTCTTCAAAAGATCTACATGCAGGTGAGGAAATGTCTGAAGGCATAAAACGTGAAAACTCATGCAGTTAAAAGTAGTATGTTGGCCTGAAGCATTGTGTCGAGATTGAAACTAGCTACTGTAGATGTCTTATTTTGAGCCTGTTAGTAATATGATTTTAATGATTTCTTTGTACCAATTTACAATCATTCAAAAGTAAATGTCTCATTTCTAATTTCTGACTATTTCTAAGCTTTGTAAGCACTACAATATACATTCCTGTAGTATAATTACTTTCTCATAATAGCTTGTACTATAACAACGTGTTAATAGAACTAACAATTCAAATTAAAAACCTGCCCATTAACTTTAACCTGAAATAGAAGACTTGGGGTTAACTATTAACAGTTGTGTTTTCAGATGCTGTTATTTGCATTTTCACTTCATTTTACTCATCCCTCTGGCACACATATTATCACACTGAACCAATGTTTGTTTAATGGTATTCTATTAAAAGGGTTATATAGTGTCACTGGGTTGAGCATTATATATGTATTTTGATTTGCAAACCAAGAGTCTTAGGGTTTTGATGACTTTCCCAGGCTAATTCGCAAATGCGTATTAGGGCATAGTCACACAATCAATGTCTCCTCCATCTTGGCTCACTCACAAAATTCAAGGACATTCAACCAGGGTCAACCACAAACACTGTGTGCTATCATGTGAGGGTGCAACTTTGCCGATTAAAGTTCACCAAAGTTACTTGTGAATTAGCTTTTCCACCGGAAGCAAGTATTTTATTTGCCCCATCTCTTGCACAAAATAGAAGCTAATGGTAGGCGGCTAAGCGCCAATGTTGAAACTCTGAGCTCAGTATAATGCAACATTATTAGCTGACTGTTTAGATTCATACAAACAGGCAGGCACCTTTTAACTGCTGCTAACAAAAACACGAAGCACAGACCTAAATTCGTTGCTCAGCCTATTAAACAGATGGTGTGGTTGAGATGTATTTAAATTCCTCAGCTTTATATATCTTCATAAACACATTAAGCTTTCAGATCCTCCTCTGTGAATTTTAAATATGTAGGTGTTTACCAGGTCCTAACAGTAGTTTGAGGGTGCAATCTGTCGCTAGAACAAAATGTTCACAGTGAAGTCAAAAGGCCTGGAGGCTGTTCTCCAATAATAATACTTCAACCTGCGTGTGTTTCACATCGTGACATACCGGGTGTGGGTGTTTGGAGTAGCCACAGCTGTACTGGGCTATTTCGTGCCATATGTCCATCTGGTAAGAACAATAATGGGCATGCTTGTAGTCAATTTAAGTACACATGTGTATTTGCTCCTGTCCTGAATTGGGTTATGTTAAGTTAAAAAGGTTACACTATTTTGCAAAAAAGTCAGAGTTAATCGTGTGTCTGACACACGCTGTCATGACATGCTGTCTGTTTCATCGATTGACTGGCACCTAAGCTCTGGCACCTAAACAAACATTCTGGCAAAAAGTGCACCTCTAATGCCAGTTTGAAGGCTAGGTGGCTAATCAGCTGCATAGCTGCAGCACATTAACCAGCATTTAAACGTCTCAGCAAATGTCACTTTGGTCTTTATAGATGCTGGTGTGGTTCTTACTCTTCTGTACCACTACTAACAACATGCTGTCTGTTCATGGTTTGTAAGCTACACTTTACACTGTTTGTCATAATCAAGCACAACAAAGATAGAAACTAATCCAACTAAAAACAGTGTACAGTATAATCTCTCCTCACTTACTGTCAACAATGCTTCTGTTGGTACTAAAGAAATCAAACACTGGAAACAAGCAAACACCTGCTGCAGCTATGGCCTATGAAACAGGCAGCCATGTCCGTTAGAAACAGAAATAATAGAGACACTGAATGTGTCTGTTTCAGGTGGTGTCCTTCATGGCTCTGGGTCTGATGTCCATGATGATCCCTCAGTGCTTGGCGTTCGAGGGGCTGGTGGTTGTGTGTGTGTTCCTGGGGCTGTGTGACGGCTGCTTCCTCACCATGATGGCTCCCATAGCGTTTGAGCTGGTCGGGCCCATGCAGGCTTCGCAGGCCATAGGCTACCTTCTAGGCCTCATGTCTCTTCCCATGACTGCGGGTCCACCCATCGCTGGTGAGAAGGAAAACATAGCACTGATTTATACAGTGCAATCCAGAACGAGATCGCAGTGATCTGGCTCCTTGCATTGACTTCAGGATGTTGGCAGTAAGAAGCTGATTGATATTAACAGAGTAAAACAGATTGTTGGGAGTAAAAGGAGAGTAAGACAAACGCAGAGCAGGATAGATTCTTCAGCAGATTGTGTTTACTGTAAAGAGATTTGGGCTTGTGGCCAACTGCAGGCGGTCTCTAGGACACACAGAGCACACACAGAGTAATCTCTCAGTACTCAACTCCCCTTCTGTCTCCTCACTCTCTCCTCAGGCATCCTAGTACTCTCTCTTGCCAACTCTTTCAGACTGACACATATCCGTCCTGGAATGCTTTTACTACAAAACACGCAATAAGCTTTTGTGGCCTCAGCTCCCCGTACCAGAGGTTGTTATTAATGGTTTGAGATATTTGTCCAAATTACATTTCAAGCTGTAAAAACAGATTCTCATTTAAAAACAACAACAATCCAATGTCATCTCAAAACGCTCATTTCTGTTTTAGATTATGTCTTTGGAGAAGCCTTGGAAATCAAAGCCTAAAAGTTGTTCTACTTTAGTCAGTGACTACTACCCCATGCAGCGCATGTGGAGACTAACTAGCCAAATTATTGCACTTCTTGTCTCTACACACAAAGACCTGCATTAAGACATAAAGTACAGTATAGTGGCATATGGTTTCAGTGTTACTTTTGACTTATCACAGATGCAGACATTACTTCCTGTAGTTAAACAAAACATGTAATTGACATGATGCAGACTATTATAATGCGTAGTAAACATTTTTTTGGCAGACTGCTGCACCCTCAGCGCAGGTCCTTCATTCCAGCAGCAGTCAGACTCTTTAATATAACATCATAATGTAGCACTGCTAGCTGTTTCTGCAATATGAGCCATCACTGGACAATATTCTGCACTATGCACATTTATCTATGTATTTCTCTGTGTCACCTCCAACTGTGCAATATGTCATCTCTATTCATTCGCACCTTACTCATCTGTATATCTGTTTATATATTGTCTGTTTATATAAGGTTGTTTATTGTGTAAATACGGTTGTTTTATTACTATTATTATTAATATAACTAATTCTATTTGTTTGCCTTAACTCACATGCAGCTAAATATAGAATGTAGATATACGTATTGTAGACAGGGTGAGGTTTCAGTTTTAGCACAATCTCCTTATTGACCTCCACTGTTGAGATATGTTACAGATTTTTTTGTGGTCATATATTGTGTTGCCACTTATTTTAATATTAGCAGGTTAAGACCCTAGAAAATGTCACTATAATCAGTTTATTCTGATAATGTCATGGTGTACTGACACACACTGGAGCACACTTGACAGCTGGTGTCACTTTGCTCTTGTTTTGCTTTTTTGGTTTCTCTCCCAGAGTTAGATGATACAATTGATAACACTCTCAAGTGTGTGTTCGAGTACGGAGCTGGAGCCAGGATATTATTTGCCTAGTTTAGCATTAAAGCCTGGAGGCGGGGAAACAGCTAGCTTGCTATCTTCAAAGCTATGCCTACTAACACCTTTACAACTAAGCTAAGCAGGAAAATACTGCATCTTATTTGTTTAAACCCTACTCAACAGAAAAAAACAACAATATGTGGCACAGCATGTGAGCCGAAGCATTTTTGGTCGAGTGCAGAGCGGATTTTTGAAAAAGGTGGAGTGTCACCATATCTCCAGCTCCATCCTACTCCAATTACACTCCGCTACTGCTCACACCATGAGTTTTAAGCATCCCAACCCAAACCCAGAAGTGTATCTTGAAATAAATAATTTCTATTTGGAAAATGTGGTTTTGACTGCTCAGTTCTTTTGGATGCCAGGCTGGAGTTTAACCTCAAATTAAAATACAAAATAGTTATTTTTTCTTTTTTTGGAGTGAGTGGGGAGCGATTTGAGTGGAGCAAGGTGAAATCTGAGTTGAGCATGGAGCGTTTTTTAGAGTCAGTTATTTGCTGTAACTCTTTCTCTGTCGACAACAGCCCCAGGCACAAGACTTTCAAGACGCCTGTTGTCAGAGTGTGGTTGCCAGCTGTGGTGCCATTGCGGCTGTACTGGGCCACTTCTCCCCCTAAAACCACAAATGGGCTTTTCTGTATTTCTTTTTGTGTATGGGTTAAACCATTTGTGAGCAGAACCAGGCTAGTTGTTTCCCCCTGCTTCCAGACTTCAAGCTAATCTGGGCTAATCGCTGCATGGCTCCAGCTGCATACTGAACATACCTGATCATTGAGGACATCAGTGATTTTTTGTTAAGTATATGTTGTTTTTCAGTGATTTAAGACACAATAATGTGAACTGTGTCCCACTGCATCCATTGCCCAGGTCTCCTACACGATTACTTTGGGAACTACACGGTGGCCTTCTCCCTGGCCGGGGTGCCTCCTATAGTGGGGGGCGTGGTGCTGTTCTTTGTTCCCCTGATACACCGCCGGCTCCAGGCAGCGGCATCACCAGAGGAGATGTCCACAACTGCCCACATGCTGCCTACCGCCCCACCAGTGGAGGAGCCCAAGAGCTGCTCCAATGGAGACATCCTGCCTGGCTATACTGACGTAGAGACACACATCTGAGTCGCACCGAACAAAGGTTACATATATTTATACACTTCAAGCATAGATCATGTTTGTACACTAGGATGTTTAATGCACACATACTGTAGTTCTTCTTCTTATACGTCACTCCTCTTTTTGCTTGCTTTCCAGGGATTCAGCCTACCAGCACCTTTTTCTTCATCCTTAGATTTCCCTCCTCTCAACCATGGACTTCCTGCTGGCTGACCTTGTAACCCTCTCACCCTTCCTGGACTCGCATGGGCTGTTTGTTATTTTCATGTGGAGAGAAATTAAAAAAAGCGCTCCAGCTACAAGCCACAGAGGGGGCAAAAGAAGGCCCGTCAGCATAGGATGATGGGAATGTATATGGAGGATAAGCACAACACAGTCTCAACAAGGATTGTTTAATCAGTGGGGACTCTGTAGTAAGAAATACCTCCAAGAGGAAAGAAATGAAGAGATTTTAACCGATTGATTTAACAGCATTAATTTTGCTACTTTGGAAAGAAATACAATGCTTTGTTTCTAGATTAATATAAACAGATTGAGATAAGAGGCATTTAAGAATTAGTGAAGGGATACATTCACACTTTCTTTATGTAGTACCTCATGCATCTACATTTCTTAACACAACACATTTCATTTAGTTTGTGTAGCTGAATCACAATCTCACCTTGAGTGATTTGCTTTATTCTCTTTGCTGTTTTCTGCTGTGACAGATAGAAGAGACACCTGTTGTAAATGTCACAAGAGGATCAGCCACCAGCCACAATCACCTCATCTCAACCACACACTGTACTCACACCCAGGGTCCAAAATACTTCAGCGAAATGACTTCAACTACTCTACCAGCCTGGCTGCATGGGAGACAGATGCTTGATTGTGGCTGCTGTTGATTCCAACTGATTCATATGCCATGACCCCTTGAGTGCTAGATATTTTTCATGGTTTGAATTTAGGTCAGTGACTTTGCAGCCTGTGGCAGGTTAACTAAAGCAGTTAGTAGGGGTGAGTCATGATGTATGAGCTGTGCATCTGCTGCCTCAATTCATGAAACTTACGTAATACTACAGTTGATAGGTCTTCTCGTGAGTCTGTACAGCCTTAACTCTCAGCATTTGGTTTTTTTTTTTTCCAATCAGCAAACTCTACAGTTATTATTGGCCTTTTGAAGTTTTAGCAGGGTGCTAAACAAATCTGCATGAACTGTGTTTGTTATGGCTTTGAAAAATAATTCACAGTAGTTTTTTGTAGTGTACACACTGTATAAGTGGAAAGAGTTGGAATCATGCAGTCCTAACTGGAGATTGACAGCTGTAGGTAGCATTGATTTTGGTCAACTTCAGACTTGTATCATTTTATTCCAAACCTTTCCTCTGTGTGAATGTGTGTGTGTGTGTGTGTGTGTGTGTGTGTGTGTGTGTGTGTGTGTGTGTGTGTGTGTGTGTGTGGGGGGGGGGGGGGGGGGGGGGGGGGGGGACCTGTGCATCTGCACTTTTGATAGTAGAGGTAGTTACTGGGTTACATTCGATTAATGTCTATTACTGAGATTAAAGCTGCCAAACGACCTGAGCCCTCATCAGGCCATTTCACAGATAATCTAATCAATTTGCTGCTTTAGTTTAGCTTTATGTCATGAGGCAGTAATGAAACAAAAGGTCACGGACGGTTTCATAAACATTTGGACCACTTACCTCTGCACTCTTAGATTACAAGTTCTCTTGAACCATGAACTTTAATGAACATATGAGAAGTAGAGCTGCAATAATTAACTGTTTAAGTAACACTCTGTGGTTATATGCATACCTTAATAGCAGAGAGGAGGATTGGTACACAATAAGGATGGAATTGCTCTGTGTTCAGAGGGTATTCCTTTGTGTCAATTCCCCTCTTTGCTGTCACTGCCATTACTCAGCTTCTGTGTTACAACATTTTGGAGCCTAAAAGCTACACTAACCTCACTGCTGAGTGTTGTGTTTTGGGGGCTAATGCTATAGGACAAAGTTTTGAATGGAAAACATACATCTATACCTCAGTAATCAAACAACCCTCAGCAATCCAGCTAAACAAGTTCTTCATTACTTTATAATTTCACTCATCTGTGTTTTTTTTTTTTTTGTTGGAATCGGAATCATGTCTTAGAGCCACAAAGCTGCCAAACACCTGTTTTCAATCACAATGGCTTCCTCCGAAACCTCATTAGTGTCTGTTTAGGAACCACAAAACTATAGAAATGTCAAACTTCCAAAACAGTTGGTGCATAATCCATTTAGAGATTTATCCTTCGTCCTTATTTTGCCTTCATATCCATTTACTCCTGTGTTCTTGATCCTCACTGTTCCTGCTCTCTTTCAACTCTACCTGCATATTTGGTGGTTATCATTAGCTTCTCTTTATCACAGCCACATGGTTCTGTTGGTGATTGAATAAATGCAGTAATATTAATGTCTATTATCCTTAACTAAAGATAAAAGAGACACATAACCATAAGCAGTGGAGACGCATTTAAACGTTAAAGCATGGCAAAAAAACATAGCATAAAGCCCCTATTTGCAGCTGTCACTTGCAGACAAAAACAAAAGGTAGTGGTAATTACAAAGTACGGCTGCCTGAATTTTCCACTTACCAGCCATGTAAGCTAACTAGTATCATAAATCGTCATCGTAGTTTGAGGATCATCAGCCTCAATCCAATCCCAGTAACTTGAACATGAAGCTCCTGACAACACTGAGCCCAATTCAATCACTTTATCATTTTACAGCATTTTATTCAACTGAATCAAGATCCTCCTGCCTAATAAATAATGGTTAACTGTAAAATGTATTTAATTTATAATTTGTTTATGTCATGAAGGTTGCAGGAGATGCTTTCTATGAAACTGCAGGACTGCATGAAAAAACTGAAAATTACTCTCATAGTTCTAATTGGACAGCATCCAGTATAATGATGATGTTTTTACAAAAAGAAGGAAAAAAAAGACATTTGAAAAAAAATCTTTATAATGTAATTTTAAATTCTGTTACTACTCCACTGAAAAAAAAACAGTGCAGAGTTACTTACAAGTTGCACTAGTTTACTGCTGGCAAACTAGAGGCCTGTGTCAGTAAAGTCCCACAATCTGGCAAATGAATGAGTGAATGAGAACTTCTACAGGGGGCTTCCCCCTCTGGCGGTCATGTTGGAGGACCTCAGCCTTTCGGTTAATGACGGCTGCAAAAGGTTGATTGCGTTTCTATGCACAAAACGTATCCGTCTCAACAATGTTAAATAGAATTCTTTAGTTATTGTGTTTTTTTGACTGTGAACTCATGTTTGTTTTCCTTTTTTTTATATATATGTTGTCATCTCGTTAGCTATCAGCTTAACATCGCTGCTGTTTTTTTTTTTTTTAAACATGTTTTAGAAGACAAGAACTAGAAGCAAGATATTTGAGTCACAGCAGTAACCTCAGATCTGTCTTTTACTGAACCAGCTGTGTAGTTTATTAAATGTATTTACATCAGGGATGTAAATGTATTTACATCAGGGACCATGTACAAAAATGCATTAATCTTAAACAAAGAAAAGAATATGCTATGTACGTGATAGCTGCTAGCTCATTTCCATCTGTAGTCCCTGGGCAGGTGAAAGAATACACAATACAAAACATAATTTTCACTACAAATGGATTAACAACATATTAATGCAGGACACACACACACACACACACACACACACACACACACACGTTTGTTTCACTATCTTTGTGGGGACCCGTCATTGACATAATGCATTCCCTAGCCCCTTACCCT